>CAUYNB010046483.1:0-29786 GCA_963574225.1 Lagothrix lagotricha
TGGAGAAATAGGAACACTTTTACACTGTTGGTGGGAGTGTAAATTAGTTCAGCCATTGTGGAAGACAGTGTGGCGATTCCTCAAGGACCTAGAAATAGAAATTCCATTTGACCCAGCAATCCCATTACTGGGTATATATCCAAGGGATTATAAATCGTTCTACTATAAGGACCCATGCACACGAATGTTTATTGCAGACCAGTTTACAATAGCAAAGACCTGGAACCAACCCAAATTCCCATCGATGATAGACTGGACAGGGAAAATGCGGCACATATACACCATGGAATATTGTGCAGCCATCAAAAATGATGAGTTCGTGTCCTTTGTAGGGACATGGATGAACCTGGAAACCATCATTCTCAGGAAACTGACACAAGAACAGAAAATCAAACACCGCATACTCTCACTTATAGGCGGGTGTTGATCAATGAGAACACATGGACACAGGGAGGGAAGCATCACACACTGGGATCTGTCGGAGGGGAAAAGGGGAGGGACAGTGGGGGGTGAGGAGTTGGGAGGGATGGCATGGGGAGGGATACCAGATATAGGTGATGGGGAGGAAGGCAGCAAAGCACACTGCCATGTGTGTACTTATGCAACAATCTTGCATGTTCTTCACATGTACCCCAAAACCTAAAATGCAATAATATATATATATATATAAACAAAAAAACAAAAACAAAAACCATGCAAATTCATGGAAATTAAATAACCTTCTGCTGAATGTGCATTGGGTCAAACATAAAATAAAGATGGATATCAAAAAATTCTTTGAACTAAACGACAATAATGACACAACCTATCAAAACCTCTGGGATACAGCAAAGGCAATGCTAATAGGAAAGTTCATAATGCCTACAAAAAAGACTAAAAGAGCACAAACTGACATTCTAAGGTCACACCTCAAGGTACTAGAGAAACAAGAACAAACCAAACCAAAACCCAGCAGAAGAAAGGAAATAACCAAGATCACAGCAGAACTAAATGAAATTACCACAAAAAAAAAATACAAAAGATAAATGACATATAAAAGCTGTTTTTTTGTAAAGATAAATAAAATTGATAGACTATTAGCAAGATTAATCAAGAATAAAAGAGAGAATATTCAAATAACGCATTAAGAAATGAAACAGGAGATATACAACTCACTGAAATACAAAAGATTATTCAAGAGTACTATGAACACCTTTATTCTCATAAATTAGATAACTTAGAAGAGCTTAATAAAATCCCACAAGAAAATAGAACCCTCCTAGCTTAAATCAGGAAGAATTAGACACCCTGAACAGACCAATAAAAAACAGTGAGATTAAAATGGAAATTTAAAAATTACCAACAACAAAAAAAAGTCCAGGACTAGACAGATTCAAAGCAGAATTCTACCATACAAAGAATTGGTACCAATACTTTTTACACTATTCCAGAGGATAGAGAAAGAGGGAACTCTCCCTAATTCATTCTATGCAGTCAGCATCACCAAAATACCAAAACCAGGAAAGGACATAACCAAAAAAGAAAACTAAAGACCAATATCCTTGATGAATATAAATGCTAAAATCCTTGACAAAATACTATCTAACTGAATCCAATAACATATCAAAAAGATAATCCACTATGATCAAGTGGTTTTTACACGAGGGATGCAGGGATGGTTTAACATGCACAAGTCAGTAAATGTGATATGCCACATAAACAGAATAAAAAACAAAAATCGTATGATCATCTCAATAACTGCAGAAAAAGCATTCAACAAAATCCAGCACTTCTTCATGATTAAAACTCTCATCAAAATCAGCATACAAGAGACATACTTCAAAATAATAAAAGCCATCTATGACAAATCGATAACTAAAATAATATTGAATGGGGAAAAGTTGAAAGCATTCCCTCTGAGAACTGAAACAAGACAAGGATGCCCACTCTCACTACTCCTCTTCAACATAGTACCGAAGTCCTAGCCAGAGCAATCAGACAAGAGAACGAAAGAAAGAGCATTGAAATCAGTAAAGAGGAAGACAGACGGTCACTGTTTGCTGGAAATATCACCATTGATTTTGAAAACCCTAAAGATTCCTCCAGACAGCTCCTAGAACTGATAAAATAGTTCATCAAAGTTTCCAGATACAAGATTAATGTACACAAATCAGTAGCTCTTCTATAAATCAACAGCGACCAAACAGATAATCAAATCAAGAACTCAACCCCTTTTACAATAGCTGTGAAAATAAAATAAAATACTTGGGAATATACCTCACCAATGAGGCAAAAGACCTGTACAAGGAAAACTGCAAAACATTGTTGAAAGAAATCATAGATGATACAAACAAATCAAAACACATCCCATGCTCATGGATGGGTGGAATCAATATTGTAAAAATGACCATACTGCCAAAAGCAATCTGCAAATTCAATGCAATCCCCATCAAAATAGCATCATCATTCTTCACAAAGTTAGAGAAAACAATCCTAAAATTCATATAAAACCAAAAAAGAGCTTGCATAACCAAAGCAAGACTAAGCAAAAGAACAAATCTGGAGGCATCACGCTACCTGATGTTAAACTATACTATAAGGCAATAGTCACCAAAACAATGTGGTACTGATATAAAACTAGGCACATAGACCAATGGAACAAAATAAAGAACTCAGAAGCAAACCCAAATACCTACAGCCAACTGATCTTTAACAAAGAAAGCAAAAACATAAAGTAGAGTAAGGACACCCTTTTCAATAAATGGTGCTGGGATAATTGGCTAACACACGTAAGAGAATAAACCTGGATCCTCATCTCTTACCCTATGCAAAAATCAAGACAGATGGATTAAAGACTTAAAACTAAGACCTGAAACTGTAAAAATTTAGTAGGTAACATTGGAAAAACCCTTCTAGATGTTAGCTTAGGCAAGAATTTTATGACCAAGAACCCAAAAGCAAATGCAATAAAAACAAAGATAAATAGTTTGGACTTAATTAAAATAAAATGCTTTTGCATGGCAAAAGGAACAGTCAGCAGAGAAAAAAGACAACCCACAGAGTGGGAGAAAATCTTCATAATCTATACATCTGACAAAGGACAGATATCCAGAATCTACAATGAACTTAAACAAATCAGTAAGAAAAAAACAAACAATCCCATCAAAAAGTAGGCTAAGGACATGAATAGATAAGTCTCAAAAGAAGATATACAAATGGCCAACAAACATTGAAAAATGCTCAACGTCACTAGTGACCAGGGAAATGCAAATCTAAACTACAATGTGATACCACTTTACTCCTGCAAGAATGGCCATAATCAAAAAATCAAAAAACAGTAGATACTTGTGTGGATGCAGTGAGCGGGGAGCACTTCTACACTGCTGGTGGGATATAAACTAGTACAGCCACTATAAAAAACAATGTGGAGATTCCTTAAAGAACTAAAAGTAGAAATACCATTTGATCCAGCAATCCTACTACCAGGTGTCTATCCAGAAAAAAAAAATAAGTCATTATATGAAAAAGATACTTACACAAACATGTTTATAGCATCACAATTTGAAATTGGAAAATCGTGGAACCAACTAAAATGATGTGCATTAGTCAACGAGTGAATAAACAAACTGTGATATACATATATATATATGAATACAAGTCAGCCAGAAAAGGAATGCATTAATACCAGCAGTCGTAGTGACTGGATGAGATTGGAGACTATTATTCTAAGTGAAGTAACTCAGGAATAGAAAACCAAACATCCTATGTTCTCACTGGTATGTGGGATCTAAGCTATGAGGACACAAAGGCAAAAGAATAATACAGTGGACTTTGGGACTTGCAGGGAAGGGTAGCAGGGGGACTAGGATAAAAGACTACAAATAGCGTGCGGTGTATACTGCTCAGGTGATGGGTGCACCAAAGCTCACAAATCACCACTCAAGAACTTAGTCATGTGATCAAATACTACCTGTATCCTAATAACTTATGGAAAAATAAAAAACAAGAAAGAGGATACATTTATAAAAGCAAAAACATGAAAAAATAAAAATAGCAACTGTTTAACATTGAATCGAGGTTAAGAATAATTGCTACAGGATAAGTATGGATTCACAAATCTTTCCTTGTCTCTCTTAGTACAGATATAATCATTTATACTGGGAGTTATCCATGGCTGTGTCATAACAGGATGAGAGCAGGTCCAGATGCACATGTTGAGGCTCAGGAAACAAAACCCCACAGCATGATGTTTTGGCATGCTGAGGACTTTGACTTAAGAAAATCCAAAGGCCTTGGAAGCTGCCTCAAAATGAAAGTCTCTCATCTTCCCTTGTTTCTTCCCTGTCCCAAGCATAGGGAGGGACTCTTTCTGAAGTTCCCTTATTTGACTGAGGAAAGTTTTTCCAAAAGAAACTCAATTGCCTTCAATCACCTGTCTAAAGTCTTATTAACCATGGAGAATAATCACCAAAGAAGAAACTAAGGGTGGTCACAGCACCCACGTGGGCAGACTTTTCATCTGTTATTTTATGGTCTTTTACCTGAGAGATATTTTATAATGAAACAACGTTATAACCACTACAGTTTTGCTTCTTTACCAAAATTTGTTCCTACCTCACTCAGAGACCAGAGGAACGTTTCCCCAGGCTATTGTGGGTTTTGTGAGCCCATTTATTTCTCCTAAAAATCATTTACTCTTCCTCAGAAATTGCCTATATCTCCCGTTTCCCACGCCCTTATGATGGGATATTTAAGCTTCAATCATCTAGCCCTTCTTTGAGTTTTATACTTTGTATCACACCAGTGAGCTTGCATATTATTAAATTTTTATATTTTTTCTTTTGTTAATATCTCTATTGTTGTTTTGGTTTTTGGACTGACATTACTGAACCTTCACGGGGGGGACTCAAACTTCCCTACACATCTATTGCAGACAGTAGTCTCAATATGTGTTCAGTGGAACATTAGATCCATAGGATGCTAGTACAAGTTTTGTAATTAAGTTACCCTAGAGAATTCAGGGGTAAGTTAAATATGTTTCTTTATTGGAGGATTTCTCAGAGAGTTTAAATGCCAATGTACTGAGTATTTCCAAGCAGGACAAGTTGTATTACAGTTGTTTTTCCCACAACTTATTTGGCCATGATTTACTGAGGCATATTCTTCTAAAATAGTGTATTGCCAATTATACTTTAGAAAACAAAGATACTGATAATGTGGCTTATAAGAGGAAGAAATTATCTTGCTGTCAACCTGAGAAGACAAGAGTTTGATCTTACTAAGGGAAGCAGTGAAGTTCCTCATTATATTTGTCCCAGTTTATTTTTAGCTGACTCCCGTGTAGACATTGTTTAATATTCAGATTTTTGGTTTCAAGTGAGAGCTATTGAATCAGAGTGTCCTAACTAGTGTTACTTCTTCCATTTTTAAAAATAATGAAGGATATGAAATTTTACACTTTACGCAAGCTAACAAGTTGGCCTATCACAGTGTCATAGATGTTACTAAAAATTTGTGAGTCAGAAAGAGGATCATTAAGGATGGCATAGAAGGTTTCATAAGCTTCATGTTTGTGTCAGTTCCTCTCGACCTCAAGTCGCATGGGTGCCAGGCATAAAGGCTCTGTGGATGCTGCAGGTATAGCAAGTTTGTGGTACAGTTGAGGAGCCCTGACCTTAGCTAGCCTCCTATTTTTGAAGGGCTGTTGATAAACCTGCCAAACTTTTGCCCTGTAGAGAGACATCATCCTTATTACTCTAGTCTGAAAATAAACCTACCCTCTGCCTTGAAAGAAGGTGGTATTTTTTATTTTCCAAGGCTGTTTATGATACCAATATCCTTGTATCGATAATCTGAGCAAAAATTATCAGTCTCTACACAAGATGTGAAGAAATTCAGAAGACTTTTGTTCCCCACCATTATTTACTAGCTGATTTGTTCTCTAAGTTTCAATGGAAATCACAATTGAAATAAAAATTATATCTACTTTATAGCATTTTTAAATGTATTAAAGTGTCACAGGACTAGAAAATAAATCTAGATTTGGCAAAAAAATAAATAAATTTCTGTATAATTTTATAGAAATGCTGAGCTCTCCTTTCTCATTTTACTCAGAGGTTTGAATATTTATCATAAAAAAATAAACTGTCTTGTTTCTCTTGTATAAAATATCCACTAATTCAGAAATCTTTCTCTCTGGCCCTTTTTATCCTTATGCTATCCCAGATATGATTCAAGACTCCAATAGCTTACATATAGCTCTGGCATCAGAAAGATGTGCCTGGCCCAGAGGTTCACATACTCATTCACTGTGGGCTTTACTAATATGTAAAGTTTCCACTTATTCTTATATCCAATCCTATTGTGCACAGATGCATGACAAGGCACTGGCATGCCCTTTGTACACAGAACGTGCATGCAAGTCACTCTTTCATCTTCCTTTTCCGGAATATGAACTACCTCTTAGGTCAGTAGTGCACTTTCATCCTTCTGTTGTTTTTGTTGCTGTTGTCCAGTTGTTGTTGTTAGATACAACCACAAACCCCATTCCATGTTTGGCTCAACGGTCCAGCTCCCTTAGTCAGTCACGACTGCACAGGGACTCAGCTATAATGATACACCTAGAGATTCTTTGCAAGGCTTAGAATCACGCCTTGCTACAGCCTTCCAGTGCACAAAATATTTCATCTACTCTCATGTTTCTTCCACCTTACTTATTTTGAATTTTATTGTCTGATAACTTCCTGAGTCCTGACTATAATCCCAGACACAGATCAGAACATTAAGTGTTATATTTCTTCTTGAAAGACTAGACTGAACATTTATCATTCTTCTATAATCTTTTATTCTCTCATAACATATGACTAGATTGAACATTTATCATGCTTCTATAATCTTTTATTCTCTCATAACATATTGGATAATGTTTACATTAAAAAGTAGGAAAAACTTTTCTTGTGACATATTATATTCTTCAACTACTATTATTACTTTTCATCTTTTGAGTACTTTCAATTTAGTTCCTGATATTAAAAGTGAACACTTTATAAATAATAACAAGAAAAAAGTTTTCTTTCTCAAACACCTTATTGGCCTTACTCAAAGCATGTTCAAGAACATTTATTGAAACTGAAACCCAAAGTGTTAACATGTAATTGTTTCATTATCCTATCTGTAAGACAGTACCGTGGCTACCTAACTGAGACCTGAAAGGAACTGGTCATAAAAAGGTTGTCAGTAATATATTTGCAGTATTATTTCAAAATGTTTTTTGTTACACATGTAAAGGATCTCAAGATGGGGAGATTATCCCAGATTATCTCAGTGGACGCAATGTAGTCACGAAGCTCTGGTTAGAGAAAGGCAGGAGGATCAATGCCACAAAAGATAATGTGAGGACAGGAGCAGGGAGCGATCGAAAGACACTTTTCTGCTGACTTTGAAAATGTAAGATGGAGCCACAAACCAAGGAATCTGCATGGCCTCTGGAAATGAAGAAAGGCAGGGAAATGGATTTTCCTCCAGAGTTTCTAGAAGGCAGACAGCCCTGCTGACACTTTGATTTCAGGACTTCTGATCTTTAGAACTGTAAGATGATCAACTGATGTTATTTTAAGCTGCAAAGTTTGGGGTAATTTGTTAGAGCAGCAATAAAAAACTACTATAACATTTATTTTATAATCCTCTGGCTGGAGACATATTGCCATGGTAGCTGAGTTTTGAAATAAAAAAAAAAGTTCTCCAACTTCATCTCCTTTTTTTAAATGTCGTGTTCTGTATTTTGTAAAAAGAGAGATAAGAAAGAAACTAATAATTCAGATATTTTGTCTTAAAACTCTGTCGTGACAGAGAGGAAGATGGGCCACTCAAATACAACTTGAGGTAGAATAGTAAGGGATGTCCCTTGCACAGGTGGCAGTTCAGCTGTTAAGATATTCACTGGTTGTGTGCTGGGATGGCCTGATGGAGGAGGGGAGGACTACACTTGTCAGTGCAGATTCAGATGTTTGAAATACACAAGGTAAAAAAAAAAAAGATACATGGGCAGAGGAATTAGACGTTGTTACTATCTACCTTACAAGTGGATAATATAAAGATTACAGCAATTAAGAATTAGAAACTTAGTGTGAGAATCTGAGTCTCTGGAAACACAAAGGACCATTTCATGCAGTAGTTAAGCAGAAAAAATATGGAAAATCAGCAAAAGATTTAATAGCAGAGGAGCTGAACTTCAAAGATCATTAAGTGTCCCACTGAGGCAGTTCTGTCATGCCAAACGCAAGATCCTAGTTGGGAAAACCTGATACCTGAACGCATGATTTGGAGACATACGTGTATATGTTTCTGAAGATCTTGATGCCTCAGACTTGTCTGAACCACCTGAGCTTAAACATGTATTCCATCTTTTCCAACTGTCATTAAGAATTATTAGCCAATCCCCAAAGAAAAAAATACAGAGAACTTTCCTCACAAGGCTACAGTAACTACCATCAGGAACTGTTTCCACCTTCTTTCTGGGCCTGCTGCATAATAGTCATGCTATATTGAAACTAACTGGGGAGCAAAGAGATGAACCCCCAAATAACTGCTGGAATAAGGAAGTATTTAGGAACAGTGAGACAGGAATCTCAGGATGCTTGATCCAAAAAAACCAACCTAGAAGCCTAGTTAAAGGGCAGTATTTAGACATAGTGCACTATTTCAGTATACAGGATGTAACATCCTGGCAATGCCCCCAGGGAATGATACACACTTGCGGCTAGGACTGGACTTAGAAACTTAAAAAAGTTTGAATGAGATTAAACTCAAATGACAGCCCATGGTGAGTGAGATTAAAATGCCCAAATTACCAAAATAGTCAGTAGAGGGATTAAACACGAAAGAAAGAATACTGGAATGGATATCTTAAGTGGGGCTAAAGACTATGTGTTGTCATTCAGAGAATCATGAGAAAATTTAGAGAACGATGTCCCATGACCTACGAGACGCACCATTTACCAAGGCCATCAGAAATATGCTGGTGGGAAAAGTGCTTAGCAGTAGGCATTGTTAGGAATTTCAGTTGTGGCTCTCCTCTGAAATCCAGGGCTGATGGTAGGGAGGATGTTACAGAACTTAACTCACTAAAAGAAATGAGAACAATAACATGACCTCAAAGTAATAGAAGCCAGACAGCTGTGTTTAACCACCGAAGCTGGGGGTTGTAATTATGGTAAATGACAGGCAAATTTGGGGTGGCCCTCTTGGCCTGACACATAGACACATAGAGTCATAGAGATGTTTCAAAGACCGCAGTATCTGTAAGAGTGAAACAGATGGGCAACCAAAAAGGTACCTGTAAATTGAGTGTGTGTGTGTGTGTGTGTGTGTGTGTGTGTGTGTGTGTGTTTTTGATGGGTATAAAGCTAAGAGCAGTTTCCCTAGTAACTATTATAATACCTCTCCGAGTTTCCAAGTTTCTGCCAGTTTTCAAAACTGAGTCAGAACTTTATGACTAAACAGATGATTTTGTCTTCAGGAATAAGGAGGTTGAAATACCAGAACCAGTAAATACTGTAATGATTTGCCCAATCCTTTCTCAAATGGCTCCCTACTTGAATGATTACACATTAGGTTAAGAAAAATATACAGACTTCTCAAAGACCACTGGACACAAGGTTTAGTTGAGATTGATTCATGTAAACCTCTAAACCTCAAGCATTATCAAGGTCCCCTCTTAGGTAGGAACATGTGAGTATCAAATGGTAAATGAAGTCCAAGGCACATTTTAACTCATTGTAGGGCCTCTACATCTGTAAATCCAAGCATTGGTCATTTGCATGGTCCCCGCATACATTTCTTGGATTGACAGATTTGACAATTGTATTCAGTTTCACATTGGATCCTTGGGCAACAGGGCAAGACTCATCTTTATGAGGAAGGCCCAGTGGAAGCTTCTGAAGTTTCCTGGTTTCATGCCCACCCCCCCAGGTCAGGACAGAATGGTATTGACTCTTGGAGGTGGGAGAAAAGTAGAGATGAATGTCACTCCTTAAGATCTCAAGAACATGAATTGTATTCTGTTTCTATTTAATTTACTAGTCTGGCCTCATGCCACAGTAGAATAGACAAGGAGAATCAGTTTATAGTAGGTCCAGTTCCAGCTGTCATTCCTGACACAGAAATATAAATACAGCAGACTGATATAGCCTCAGGTACGTAATAGGTAGCCACTGATTTGGAGCTTTTTTGCTATCTCAATCAGGAAAGAAAATGAAAGCTGGTCACATCCACACTGAATAAACCAAAAATTTATTAATTTTTCCCCACAGCTATATTATCATACTATTCTGTCTATATATATTCCAAACAACTTTTTACAGAATATCACATTGATTAATTATAATAATGGCATCATGCTGCTTAGACAAGATGAACAAGAGATAGCTAGGTAACCCTCTTAGATGTGTTGCAGAGAATGAGAATTAACCCCAAGAAGAATTAGAAATCTGCTACTTTGGTCAAAAATTTCAGAGATCCAATGGCCAGGGCTATGCCAACACTTCCCCTCAAAAGCAAAGCACAAATTACTTTAGGTTTCATCTACTACTACCAAAAAGAAAGCTTGGTACTAGGAAGGCTTCATACATTCTATAGGCAGCATATTTCCCATCTAGGAATATAATTCTGGTTCATACCCAGAGTGATATAGATGCTGCCCGTGTGAGTGAGACCTGGAACAGGAAAGGTCTTGGCACCGGGTCCACGCTGCAATGTGAGCAGTTCTCCTACTCAGACCATATGATTCGGCAGACCATACTGTGTTGATGATTTCAGTGTGGAAAAAGATGCAATGTGGCCTTTACGACAAGCATCTATAAAAATCACAAAACAGGCCCCTGGCTTTCTGGAGTAAGGCCATGTTATCTCTAGCACAAAATTTCATATGTTTTAAAAACAGCAACTGGCATGCTGTTGGACCCTGGTATAAATGAATGTTTCACCATAAATCTCCAAAGAACGTACTTTAAGTAAAGGGCAAGTAAATGTAAGGGGCTCCATGACTAAGTTTATATTTGTATTTACCACCATGATGGAAGCTTTACTGATAGGGCAATAGAAATATGTGACATAAGTAAGTATAGCTGAAGCATCATGTCAGAATTAATCCTGAGTGAATTGGGTAAACAATTATAAATTAATGAACAAGTGCAGCAACTCTGATCTGAAATCGTTATGGTTACCAAGCATTCGGAATCTTGAATCTTAAGGAATTAGGGTGGGGGTTCATATCATGAGGTAAGTCATCAAGATCAGCAGAGATGACACATGAATTTAATATACGTTTGTTGAGAACCAGTGCTGTGTACCAGCTAAGCCCCAAAACCAGCTGCAGTGAGGACTGTAATCTCTCTCTTCTAAGTTTCCCCTCAGAAAGAGACGCTCCATCAATGCTTGAAGAAGCTTTTCTCTCAGAACCTGTAAGATGAAGTGAAACTACATGGCCCGAAGGAGTAGACTGTGACAGACACAGAGATGAGCCTCTCAGATCCCCTCTCAAGAGAGGACTTGGTGCCCACTTGTGATGCATGTGATTAGCTGACAGTCTAGCTGTTCACTCATTAAGAGTTACCCTAGATTCCAAGGCATAGTCCTTTCCTTTCCAGGGTGACTCTTGACCAATGGTGTTGCAAGGTGGTGTGTAGGAACCTAACTATCTCTACCCACACAGGGCTCTTCTAATGGACAATCTCTACGCTGTTGCTCAAAGTCAAAAAGACTTTATAGAGTCAGCATCAAGGTCTGACAACTCCTCCTAACCAATTCCACTTCCACCCCTCTCTTTCCATGGATGTTACCAATAAACCTTCCACCCACCTACCATCTTATCATTAGCTTTCCAGAGAACACGGCCTGTGTCAGCCAGCCAAACTCCATACATCATCTTATTTAATTAAAGAAAGATTTTCCAGAAGATTATACTAATTTATTATTTTACAACTTGATTTTTTAAATGCAAAAAGCCTATATTAAATAATTCCACATGTGAATGTGTAAATGGCAATTTAAACATGTAATTATCTAATTTTAAACTAGAAATGATATTTGTGAGTGTTTATACACACAAACACACACATATCAATAAAAGGTGTGATAAAGTAGGTTATTTTCATTAGTATCATGATGGATTACAATATTGTCAACAGGGAATAAAAAATATCAAAAGGAAGAATTACAACTGAATAGTAAGGCTATTAGTTTCCAACTTGCCTAGTGAAAAAGCCATAATTGCCTCACCTTGTGTCAACAGCTATCTTCTAGTAAAATAGACTTTTAAAAAAGGAAAAATTTTTTATAATTAATGCCTACAAATTGAGAGATGTACAAATTTGGAAGCCCAACAATGACAGAAATAAAAAGAAATATATTCTGATCTTAGCTCAATTGAATGAATTGTTTCAAATGGGAATTTATAATTTCCAACTAATTGAAATACAAATTAATTTTAAAAATTATTTTTCTAACATAGTAAAAGAGTTCTTAACTCAGAGTATTTGAGAATGCAAAATTCATTTGAAATACGCTCTGACAAAGTGCTTATTCCTCATGGAAAAAGAAAATATAATCTCTTTATCCTCCCATAATTATGATAATATAATTTATTATGCTCTTTCCAGCACATGCTCACAGAAATTATGCCCTTTATAATTTTGTTGGGCATTTTATTATGATGTCTTCAGTGATATTTATCATTTCATGAACAATTGGCAGTTAAATAGGTTCAAGCATTAACATTATAATTCATCTGCAGATTTATTTCAGAAATAAGCTATACACAATATGGATTCTCTATTATCCCTTCCCTTGAGCAACTATAAACTTAAACATGTAACTATCTTTTATGACTTTAACTCCTCTTGAGAATGGGCATTTGAAATTTTAATATTCCAATGAAGAGAGCTTTCTTGAAAAATTGTAGCTCTAAATGTTGACATTATCAAAAATAAGAATTAAATTGTGTTTTGAACACAAGTTTAGTAAAATTGTTTCTAGGATAGTTAAGAATTTTGCCTATGGCATTAAAAATGAACATAAACCATTGTTGGTACAAAGCTGCAAGGGTCTATATAAAAAACTAACTTTACCTGTGTGTTCTATAGTGTAGAGTTTTATAACTTTCTGGAGTTTGACACCTTCTACACCGAGAATGTAAATTTTAAATGGTAATCGTCCTAAGGATGAACTATTTTTGTGCATCACTGCCTATTGATTCATTGTAGCTTGTATTGAAGCAATTTAATCAGAACCAGAAAAAGCAAATCAGTGATTTACTTATTAATTAATTCTAGTAAAGAATGATTATTTCAGGAGGCTTTGATCAAAGCACTCTGCACAGAAGACAAGTATGAATAATACTGGCTAATCTTCAGGACTCAGAAAGAAACTAAATCCTAGAATAGGGTACTAAGGAAATTGTCAGAATCTCTCTCTTCAGAAATCATTAAGACTAGAGTAGATATTTTTCACTGAGTATCTTTTAGCTTTACAGCTCTTTGATTTTGGGATGCCTGTGATATTTATATCTTGAAGATCATGTCAGCAGTTTTCATCTAATGCATTTGACAAAAAAATGTGTCATGTGTGCTGCTTTTTATCTTAATGCATAGACAATTTTTCAAAGCAGTTTTAGATTGACAGAAAAACTGAGCAGAAAGTAGTTTCCATTTACTCCTTTTCTGACCCATTCTCTGCACAATTTCTCCTATGATTGACATGTTGCATTAGTGTGGTACGTTCATTACTATTGGTAAATCAGCACTGATAAATTGCCACTAACTGATGCCCATAGTTTCATTAGGGATCATTCTTTGTATTGTACAATTCTATGGGTTCTGACAAAGCGTAATGTCCTGTGTCCACCATTGGAGTTTCACGTGGAATAGTTTCATTGCCCTAAAAATCTCCTGTGTCCCACCTATTCATCTCTCTCTGGCAACTACTGATCTTTTTACCATATCTATAGGCTTTCCTTTTCTAGAATATCATATAGAGTTGGAAACATATCATGTGTAACATTTTGACACTGGTGCTACCTTTTCAGTGCTGGATACTCCATGGCAGCTTTATGTATCAGAGTGCTTCTTAAAATAGAAAGTCAAGTATCTCAGAAAGCATGCGCTTTATAATAAGTGATACTTAAAATTAAGAACCTACTTCCATAGGTTTCATCCTGAAGCATAATGACAACAGGGATAATAAATAACATCAGGTTCTATCAGCATGGTCAAGTAAGAGTTTATTTCAATTTACATTTACATTAAGGTATGCCTTTTCTATTTTAGTGTACATTTTTTACCCTTATTTTACTCCTCCTTCTTCGGCAGAATATTCACTTTGAGGAGAATTAAGCTAGGGCTAAGCAGAAGGGAAAAGGCAGAGCAGAAATTAGTGCTTGGAGTGGAGGAGTTCTGAGAGTATCCTGACCTGGACCATGGTGGATGATCTGGTGGCTATACTGGGTGCTTGTTGGGTACCTAAAATAGAGCCTCACTCTTAAGAACAGCTTCCATTTCTCAGGAGTGATTTTCTAAGATAGAAAGGGCCCCTGAAGGTGTGACATTGCAAAGTCAATGGACCAAACATTAAGAGCTCTGACCTAGAAATGATTGGTGAAACATTTCTGTGCCCAGCCTTAGCGTGGAAAGAGAAAGCTGCTCTTCAGTTTCCAACAGTAGCAACAGTTTCCTAACTAGATTGGAAAGTCGGAAGTATCTGCATGTTGTGGTCTACCTAAAATCGCCAAGACTCTTGTATGATGTTAGAGAGGTGGAGAAGGCTCCTCCTGCGCAGCAAATTACTAACAGCAAATTATTAGTCAACCAGATACATACATGGAGGTTCAGAGTTGATTGATCTGATTATGCGAACTAAAAAGATCTATTCATTTATATTTTATGCTTGATTTATTTATTTAAGTTCAGGGGTACATGTGCAAGTTTGTTTTATAGGTAAACTTGTGTCATGGGGGTTTATATTTAAGCCACCACGGGTTGCTTTTAATTTTTTTAAGTACCTGCCATCTGTGAAAATAATTCTTTTCTATTGAATTTATATGCAGCCTGAAGCAAAATATCACTAATATGTAAACTACATTGTGTGTGATCTTCTTTCTCGATGTTGCTGTCTATGGTGGAATGCAGTATCTAGTTATTGTCAAGGCTGGTTTTGTTAAAGTTTATTTTTTTCTTAGAATTGTTTAAAGTACTTCTTTGTCTCCTGAGTTTTGACTACAATAGTGATATAAGACTGTAACTTCAATGTCTACACACATGAATTACTGCTTTCATGTCGTGCTCTGTTTATGTTCAGAAGAAAAAATCTTCCCTGATGATCCAAAAAGTTTAATTATGTTTTACTCTATTAAATGTGGAATCATAAAAGTTATGATATGTTCAATTATTATTTTTAAAAGACAGTGTAGTCTACAGAATAAAAAGGTGTTATGAGCACTAATTTACATTCCTGTTAAGTGGACTATATATATATACATTTTTCTTCTTCAATCCCATCTCTAAAACTGTTTTTCCCTTATGGGTATTTGAGACTAAAAATGAAAGCTTTTATGAACATAAAAGTCTTGTAAATTATATACCTACAATGAATAAAGCCAAGCATTACTTGGCACACAGATGGTGAAAAATCATGAAAAGGAAAAGAGAGAGAGAGAATAAAAAGAAGAAAAAAAGAAAAATACGAGCAAATTTGAATACCCAAACAGGCAAGAGTAGAAAATAACACTTAATTCAAAGTGTTTTTTCAACCTGAAAGTTAGTTTTTTTAGAAAACATCAGAAACATTTAATATGAAGTTCTCCCAAGAGATGCTTTCAGCTGGCCCAATGTACTCTCCTGTCTTGTTAGAGAATGAGTAAGCAGATTATCTTTATGACTAGAGTAGGTAAAGTGTTTGCTTCATAGATAGAAAAGTAAGAAGTAAGGAAGTCAATAGAAGTAAAAAGCAGTTAGGTCAATATTTTCTACCAGAATGTCGAATGAAAATGAGTCAATCATTTCTGCCATTGCTAGTTATCATGTTTCAGCACTGCTGTATGTGTCTACATATCTTCTTTTTAATCCTCACATAAACTCTACAAAGTTGGCGCTAGTATTATATCCATCTTATTTTATTTTCATTCTTGTAGAGATGAAGTCTTGCTCCGTTGCATAAGCTGGAGTGCAGTGGCGTGATCCTAGCTAACTGCAGCCTTGAACTCCTAGGCTCAAGCTAGCCTCCTGCCTCAGCCTACCTTGCAGCAGGGACTACAATCACACACCACCATGCCCAGCTATTTTTTATGTTATGTTTTATAGAGATGGGGTCTCTTTTTGTTGCCCAGGCTTAAAACTATTTTATAGATGAGAAAACTGAAGCAAAATTGGTTTACATATTGCAGTGACAGCCAGCCAGGGGAAAAAGAGCTTTCAGACTAAGGCAATAGCAAGACAGAAAGTGCGCCCTTAGGCACCACATGTCGCCTGTCTGCTTTTTCACTGACTTGCTTTCTTCATTGAACAGGTAAATGTATAATAGAAAAATACGGTTAAAACCAATACGGATCTTTCATAACAATGTCATATATGTTATTACATATTTATTTTCAAAGCAGATGAGTTAAAGTGATATGGTCAAAAGATTAATAAATCCTTTTAGAATGCAGGACTTCCTCCTTAGAGGGTCAATAAGACTTCCATTGTGCTCCTCATAAATTCATTCCTTATTTTTAAAAGCATTAGTCATATTATGTTAGTCACACAACTCAGATAGTTGTATGTATTGTTAAACTGTCTGCCTATCTCCAAGGTAGTAATTTATAAAAAATCTATTTAATTTGTATTTCTATGAGGATAAAAAAAATTAATAAGACATGAACCTGAGAGAGTTCTTGGGTTCTTAAACTGGGATTATTTTCAGAATGACTTTTTTTTCTATTTTTTTATCTTGCCTGCAGAATATGCTATTCTCCTTCTTTTCTTCACTGGATCTTACAAATTTTAGGAAGGTTTGTGATCTATCCTCACTTTCATAATCACAAATTCACATATATAAGTGTTTGTGATGTACTGTGCCAATATGAGGAAGATATAGAGATCTATGGTCTGCTTCTTGCTTTCAATGAGTTTATCATTCATTTACTAAGACAATGAACACATCAAAAGGAAGTGACAGCAAAAGGCACATATGAAAAATAAGACTTTATTCATAGGTGAGGTCTTCAAATTTGTTCTGTTAAAGGTCTAGACACTAAACATTTTAGGGTTTATCGGCCCTATCTTAGTCAATTTTCTACTTCTTATAACAGAGTATCTGAAACTGGGTAATTAATAAAGAAAAGAAATTTATTGCTTACAGTTACCGTTGTGGAAATTCAAGCCAAAAAGAACAGAGAGACCAAGAGACACAAGAAAATTTCTCTATTGAGCTCCGGCTGATGGTGGCCCTACTGCCTGTAATGGCTGCCAGCTCCACACAAAGGAAAATTCCTTGCTTATATAAGTTTTGGCATAGAAAGACAAGGCAGAGGGGGAAAAAAAAACATTTAAACAAAGACAGTAGTCATTGACTTGTGATAAGTATGCAACCTTGAGAATTCATACACTTTCTACGTGGTATCTCACTCCAGCAACTGGCAGCTGGGAACATGTCGTTTTACAGAAATATGCTTGTGAGCTGTGGGTACAAAGATATGCTTGGGTGCCTTATCTCAGAAGGAGGAGGCTCTGCTGAGTCTGCTTTAGCTAACTGCAGGCAATGTAGGATGTAGAGGGGTGGTCTAGTTGCTTCTCTGCTCTTTATAACTATTTTTATATTATTTTGTTTTACTTTAAATTAATGTCTATTCTAGATTTTATTTTTTCTCATCAATACAGAGGCTGAGAAGTCCAAGGTCAAAGGACCACATCTGGTGAGGGCCTTCTTGCTGGTAGGGACTGTGCAAAGTTTAAAGGTGGAACAAGGCAGCACATCGTGGGGTGGGAGAAGAGGAGTTGCATGCTAACGTGCTAGCTCAGGTCTCTCGTTCTCTCTCATAAAACCATTGATTCTCCTCCCAAGATAACCCATTAATTAATTAACCCAGTAATCCATCAACCTATGATTGGATTAATAAATTCCTGGTGGCAGAGCTCTCATGATAAAATTATCCCTTAAAAGTCCCACCTCTCAATAGTGTCATAGTGTGGATTAAATTTCAACATGACTTTTGGAGGGGGACAAATATTCAAACTACAGTAGGTCCCAGATGCTCTCTTTCTCATTCTCTATTTTCTTTCTTTTTTGCACTCCTTTAACAATATAAAAACTCCCTTTAGCTCTCAGGGTATAAAAAGAGGCAGTAGAACAAATTAGGCTTGTGGGCCATAGTTCACCAATGTCTGATAGACCAATATGAATAAAATTCTACTATTAACAATGGAATCAGAGACAATGAGTTGAACAATAATTATTTTTTTCATTTATTTACAACACATAAAACATATTTATAATAAAATCTTCCCAATCTGGAGTTAGGTCACAGTCAATCTAAGCTCCCTGATATACACTCAGGAAATAAAGTTAGTGAATAAAGTCCCTGACTGTGCATGGACATGCACTTGAAACGTGTCACAAAACCTCAAAACTACAGCCTCTCTTTACTCCATAGAAAACACTCCTTGACCCTTCCTTGTAAGTTTTTCACCCACTAGTACACCTCCTTTGAGATTTTGTTCTCTGATTTCTCAGTCTATCCTCTATTGCCAGGAGTAAACTAGAAAATATGAAGTCTTTAATAAACAATACTCTTACACTAGCCACAGAACAGTAGACTAAAAACAGAAAAATAAATAATTTAACACAAGTATCACAAATGTAAATAAAACTATTCCATATATTATAGCAAGTCATATAGTGTTCATATTGGTGAATTTATTATAAAGCTAAATAATGTTAATAGCCTCTTTTGAAAAGATATAACTTTTAGAAAGACTTTCATTTAAATTATGAAATTGTAAGAAAGTGTTGAATCCTTAACTTTCTGCATTTATTTAGTTAATGCCTTGTCAGTATCTTTCCAAATACATATATTTTCAAATTCGTCTTCTCTTCCCCATTTCTACCACCATATTCCAGATTCTCTCTTGTTGGAACAGTGATGACTGTCTCCTACTTGTTTTCTAAGACTCGAGTCTCTCTCTGACTCAAATTTATCCTCTTCTTTATCAGAATTAAATTTCCAAGGCAAAAATCTGATCATGCTGCTTTTTAAATGGCTCTGCATTGTCCGAAGATCAAGTCCAGTCTTTCCAGTACTGTGTTCTGTATCTGATGGAATCCAGCTCTCAGCTTGGCTGCCTGCTAATCTTCTGATAGACTGTGCTCTTGCCAGCTTCAGTTCTTCTCAAGCACACCTTTGCTTTCCTTTCTCTGCTCAATTCTACTCCGTACTTTACTGTCTGTAATTCATCCAGTCAGCTTTCAACACACAGCTAATTGTCCCTTTATATATATTTTTCTTAACAAATTATTTATGTGTTGATTTTTGACTAAACGTAGAAACATTTTATTTCTTTGTATATTACTACCAACTTTCACACTGTTTAAAAGTGTACTGAGAAACTTAAAAATTGCCCTTTTTCTATAAATGCTTTAAAATGGTTGATACTGTTCTTTCACTCTTGCTTTAGTTGAGATACGTCATCTCTTGTCACTTCTCTAGTCTTTTACTCCACTTCATTCACACTGATCTTGTTATTTTCCTCACAACTCCAAGCATGCTGCAACTTCAAGGACTTTGCACTTGTTCCCTGTGTGGAATGTTCTCTCACTCCATTTATTTCTTTGTTTAATGTTACTCTGCCCTAAAATTCTCTCCTGACCATTTATTTTTTCCACCACTTTTATTTTAGGTTTGTGAGGTACATGCATAGGTTTGTTACGTGGGTAATTGTGTGTCACTTAGGTCTGGTGTACTAGTGATCTTGTCACCCAGTTAGTAAGCATAGTACTTGATAGGTAAGTTTTCATCCCACACCCACCTTCCACCCTACCCCTTTAAAGTAGTCCCCATTTTCTATTATTCCCATCTTTGTGTCCATGTGTATTCTGTGTTTAGCTTTTGCTCATAAGTGAGAACATGAGGTATTTGGTTTTCGGTTTCTGCTTTAGTTTTCTTAGAAAAATGACGTCCAGTTGTGTCCACGTTGCTGCAAAAGACATAAGTTTGTCCCACTTTATTTCCATTTTATGGCTGCAAGGTCTTCCATGGTGTATATGTACCACGTGATTTTTTTATTCAGTCCACTGTTGATTGACATCTAGATTGATTCCTGTCTTTGCTGTTGTGAATAGTGCTGCTATGAACACACAAATGCATGTGTCTTTTTGGTAGAATAATTTATTTTCCTTTGGGTTTATACTCAGTAATGGATTGCTGGGTTAAATGTAGCTCTGTTTGAAGTTCTTTGAGGATCTCCATGCTGCTTTCCACAGTGGCTGAACTAATTAACATTCCTATCAGCATGTATCAGTTTTCCCTTTTATCTGTAACCTCTCCAACATCTGTTGTTTTTTGACTTTTCAATAACAGCCAATCTAGTTGACGTGAGATGGTATCTCAATGTGGTTTTTGATTTGCACTTCCCCAAAAGCAATTGCAACAAGCACAAAAATTGACAAGCGTATATAATTAAACTAAACAACTCCCACACAGCAAAATAAACTATGAACAGTATAAACAAACAACCTACAGAATGAGAGAAAATAATTACAAGCTATGCATCTGACAAAGGTCCAATATTTAGAATCTATAAGGAACTTATTCAACAAAAAAAAGCTAAAGAATTCCATTAGAAAACAGTCAAACACATGAACAGACATTTCTCAAAAGAAGACAAGCATCCAGCCAACAAATATATAAAAAACGAATAATCATCACTAATTGTTAGAGAAATGTAAATCATTTTATATTTTTGAAAATGTCTTTGACAACACAAGATAAAAATCATGATTCTCTTTCTGCTACTCCTAAAATTGTTTGTTTATACATTTAGCTTTGCACTTGTCAGTTGTGTTTCATTTATTTGTGTGTGTGTGTGTGTGTGTGTGTGTGTATATATATATCTCCTTGGCTAGACCGTGAAGTCTTTTATGAGATTATCTTCTTTTATGTTAAGATTATTTGCACAGTCCTGGCACAAGGTGGGCACTTAATCAGTGTTATTGAATTAAATCAACTGGCATGAGGAAGCAGCAATGTCTGGGTGCTTATAATCAGGACAAATTTTGTGTCTACACAGAACAGAAAACAGATTATGTGCTAGACATATGAACCAAGAGAAAGGTTATTACTCAAAATAATCATTCCCTGTTAATAAAATGAAATTGAAAGTGTATGTTGAGTGTTTAATCATTTTAGGCTACAAAATTTTTTTTCTTATTTAGTTACAAACATCTCTGAAAGTAGAGTCATGTGTTAAACTGTTAATTGGAGTTTAGTCCTCAGAGTCATTGACCTGGGAGCAGTTTTGAGGTGAAAGACAAGAAACAAGATTGAGAGGGTTCTAGACTCCTTTACAAGTTGTGATGGTTAATTTGGTGTGTCAAATTGGCAAGGCCACAGTACCAAGATATTTGGTCAAACACCAGTCTGGATGTTTTATGATGGTATATTTTAGATGGCTGAACATTTAAATCAGTAGACTGAGAAAAGCAGATTACCCTCCATAATGTGGGTGCACCTCAATCAATTAGTTGAAGGGTTTAGCAGAAAAGACTGAGGTCCCCTAAAGAAGAGGTAATTCTATCTCCTGACTGGCTTCAGACTCCAGCTGCGACATCAAGTCTTCCCTGGGTCTCCAGCCCAGTGCTCTACCCTGCAGATTTGGGTCTTTCTGGCATCCGTAATCCCATAAGCCAGTTACTTAAAGTAAGTCTCTCTGTCTCTATGTCTATTTCTCTCATTCTCTCTCTGTAAGAATATATCCAATAACTTGTAAAAAGTCTTCAACTAAAATAATTAGAATTATGGCATTTGAAATTATGATAAACTCGGGGTTAATATTTGTATCCCAATATCTCTACATTTAGTTAGTCAAATTTTCTGTTAATTTTCGTACAAGTATATATTTTCAAATACACCATCTCTTCTCCACTTTCACTACCATACACACACACATACACAAACACACACACACACATACATTCTATCAGTGCTTTTTCTCTGAAGAACTTTGACTAATACATAAGACAAACAGGAAGAGAGTAGGTTACTGGATATTAAAAGTACTTTTCAAATAATTTACGACTGTAGCTGGCCATGTGCAGTTGACCTAATTTCCATCTTAGGCCTTTTAAAAGCAAATGTAGGACTTCAAAATAAAACAACTGTCAAGTATCATAATATAAATTTCAAATAGCACACTTTACTTTGTTTTACTGTTTCTCTTCTCAGCAATTAGCAGGTATGTGTTATGTCATTTTTCTCACAAGTGAAATTTCTGATGTTGTTATGTGGTCAATTTACAATACCTAAGGGAAAATTACACATTTTATAGTTTGTGTTCTCAAACTGGCTAGTTGGCATCCTGTTGCTAATATCATCTACATTTATTATTTTCTTCCTAATATGTTACAAACCTCTTGGGTTTCAGCGTTGTTTATGTTTCTTATAATTGTTTTAGTAGAAATCAGTTGCTAAATACTTTTTTTTCAACTCCCAATCATCTAAAATAAGATGCTTTCTCAGCATCAAATTAGTTTAACCTGCAAAAGCAAACCAAACATTAGTTCTAACCAGAGGAGCATAACGTTTTTCCTATTTTCTTAGTAGTGACTTCTAGAAGACAGGTGTTTTCCATATATTATATAATTCTCCATAGACTCATAAGAGTAAACATAGTTTCTTACTAAAACTACATAGTTTCCTTTACAGTCTAATTATTTCTATTGTTTATACAATCTTGGAATTAAAGGATCTTATATCATTATCCAGTTCATCCTCTAAATTCCTAACCTCTGGAAATCATCCAAGAGCTTGAAATTCATCTCATTTTAGAGTCATCCAACAGCAAAAATTCCCTAAGCTACATGAGGTTCTATACAATCAATCTAATAGCCTTATTGATTTCTAAAGCATACCATGATAAGTATGTGTGTAGATATGTATGCACATAAACATGCATTTTAAACTTGTTTGTTTACTACAAATTCAACATGCTGAAAGTGTTCATTAATCAGCTTTTGTTGTTGTTTTGCCATTTCTCATCAAGAGTGTAACTCCTTTATGATGTAGCCATTCCTTCAGGAATATCCTTTACCAATATCATGTACAAAATACCTGGATACTTCTATTGCCTCACAGGGAAGTCAGGAAATGTTGAACATTATAGAGTTTAAGAAAGTTTTATATATCAAGTATAGCAATTTAATCCCAACACTACTCCCAACCATTGACCCCCCAAAATTACATCTACCACCACTGTAGTTTCATTTAATTAACTCAACAAACCCACATGGGCTTGTATTGAAATAATTTAAAAGTCCAAAGCACATCATTTTGGAATAGATTCAAATAGTCTTAGATTTTCATTCCATAATTCAGGACACTCATCCATTTATATAATATTTATAATTGGATCTCTAAGTTTTTAATTTTTGGCTTCTACCACCAACTGATCTGTCAGATTTTGTATCAAGTATTGAACTGTCTATTTTAGCCCTGGATTTGTAGCATTCTGCTGTGGAGGCATATTCATCAGCATACAGTTTCAGGAAACAGAATACACTCTAAGTATTTTAAATAAAAAGATTTAATACAGAGTAGGGGGTACTTACCAATTACTAGAAGAGCTGAAATGTAAAGTTTCAGGCACGTGAGAGTCTCTATATCAGGTCCAGATGTGGTGACTTTGGATCTAGAGATTCATAAACTAAAAAGATTGTGTGTCTGATATCCAGTTTATAGAAGTGGAGCAGACACTTTGATTTTTGAGAAGAGGAGAATGGGAGACACATAGAAGACATTGGCCTGTCACAATTCAGAATTCCCAGTGACCTTTCTACTGAGGATGGAGAATATTCTTTCATAATGCCCTTTCACTGCTTGTGAGGAGTAACTCCTCTCTGACTCTACGGTTCCTGGGAAATTCCTCCTTTGACATTTTTTTCCTCGGTTACATTAGAACTGGGAATTAGAGAAATATACTCCCTATGAAGCTGGCAGCTTTCTTAGTCCAATTCCTGCTTATACAAGTTTGTAAATCACTTTAAGTCTCCAGCTGAATATAACTTTTACTTTGCTGTTTGAATCTTTTGGTAGAAAACCTCTTCAATAATTTGGTAGACTATTTATCTATTTGATTTCAATGAGTAACATGCCAATAGCCAAAGCCACAGTTCCTCTCAGGACATTGAAAATTTACGGTAATTGCTTAGTGTCTCTTTAGCCCCCATCTCTCTTTTGACATAGTTGTCATTCCATGTAATGTGGTAGCTCTGTAATTGAGATATATTTTAATCCCTTTTCTATGAGACAGTTTAGCTAATTAAAAGATTTACTCTACTGGACCACACTCATAATTGGATCTTAAATCCGAGACACTTTAATCCATTTAGAGATTATAATGACAACTGAGATGGTCATTCCCTTAATTTGATTCTTGTCACTCACAACCTTTCTTAGTTTTTCAACGTCTAGTGAAAGACTGAGAAGTATTGCTTTTTCCAACCCCAGAAATCTCCAGGTCTCTGTATTATTTCTCTTCCTTTTCATTTCTTTCCTTTAACTGTCCAATTCTTTTTTTAACTCATTTCTTTCACGTAATACCTTCCAAACATAGTGAATAGTAATCAATGCACACTACTCCTGTTCATTTTGCTATCTTTTTTCTCTGTCTTTACAAATTCATTAAGTTTATGAACAGCCTTCCATGTTCTCTTAGAAGTCATTTTATAAATTATTTTGTAATAAATAGTAAGGACTATTACTTTTCAGACTCAAATATTAGTTTTTGTATCACTTCTGCCAAAGCCAATGTCACATATTTTAGGCTTTGCTATTGCAACATTCCCAATCTCTCATCAGTGTTTGTGGTACTGAGATTAGTTTAGGTCATGCTGAAGTAACAATCTCTGCATCTTGGTGACTTAAAGCAAAATGTTAAACGACAGAATTATGGAGTATATTTTCCTCACACAAGATCTATTGCGTATCTGGAAGACTCTCCAGAGTAGTGATGGTTCAGCATTGCAACTTCTTTTCGGTACTTAATTCCACTTTAGCTGTGGCTAAGGGAAGAGAAAAGTTAAAGAATTACATATCATCACTTAGCTGCCTGTACTTGGAAGTGATACATATAACTTTCTTCACATTCTTTTGGTCAAAGCAATCATGTCCCCACCTATTTCAAGAAGTTGAAGAAGTGGAATCCTACCACTTGTTTGGAAGAATGTCCAAAATGTTGATCTGCCATGCTAATGAGTAACAGAACTGTGACACAAAAGTTGGGAAGCCACTCCTGCTTCCTCTGCAGCTGCCCTTTAGTGGTCACAGGCCTCATGATTGGACACAGAAATTTTTAGTCTGACTGCCACTGGCAACCCATCAGTTTCTAGGCACTTGTAACTTTGAGGAATAAACAACAACAAAAATCCAATATCTCCAGCAGAAAGTTGGCCGTCACTTCAAATCTGCCTTCAAAATTTTACAAGTACAACATTATTTGATTGAATCTAATTTGTATTCAGAGCTATATCTAGAAGAGGATCTAAAAAAGGTAAGTTTTAGCTTTCCAGAATCTTCACTATGGGACAACATACTAGAAAAACCTTGGACTGGAAGCTGACTATCAATCTACCACATGAATACCTCATCGTTCATGTTCTCTGTCCTCTGGCTTCTGTAATTTCATATCTTGATCTAATCTTATTTCTGCTTGATAGAGATTAGTATCTGACTAGTCTAATTTCTTTTCTGTATTAACTTTTCAAGTATGTTGCCCCTTCAAGTCTCCTTTTGCTCATAGCTAAATCTATTCAATTTCTTTCACTGATTCTCATTTCACATTTCTTTGAACGGTTGTTTATGAAAATTTCAGTCCTTATAATGTATCAGTAATGTCCATCTTAAAAGGTAGAGCCAAGATCCAAATACCATCTAATGAAATAATTGGTAAGCAAATCAAATATTGTCTTATGGAATAATTGGTAAAGAGAGTGTTTTATACTAATTTTCTAAGTTCTCTAAGTTATATTATTACTTATGGAAGCAAAATGAGTCTTTAGTTAAATACCCTTGTTTATGTTATTTTACCTTCTTCTACCTAAAAGTGTCAAAATCTTTTCTTGGTATGTTTTATTTTACTGTTTTGCTTATATCTGACAATATATGCAAATATATTCGTAGAAAAATTGCAATTCTTAGCAAAGATGCAAGATATATTTTATATAATATTTTGAAAAATTAGAACCTAGCCATTTTTGGTGAGAAAATTGACAAAACTGAATTTTTAAGAAAAAGATTATCTATCAAATAATTTAAAACGAGAAGCCTTTGGGAAAATTAAAAAATATATATGTGACATTACCTATTTCATGATTATTCTACAAATGTCTAAATTAAGTTAGAGATTGCTGTATTAGATTATCATATAACTACGATGAAAAAATTATAATAATGATAAGAATCAGTTGATTATAGACACAGGGTTTTGCCAAATACTAATACAGTTTTCCAGGCTGCATATTTCACTCTTCATCTGCTTTCAACACAGTTGGACATTTCCTCCTTGAAAAGGTTTTTAATTTTAATTTCCATAAAATGCTCATTCAGTTTTTTGTTTGTTTCCTACTTCTTTGACTACTTCTTTTTTTCAGTTTCCTAATTACCTACTACTTTTCCATTTGACTTCTAAATTTTATCCAGAAACTTGTCCTAACTCTCTATCTGTGGCCTCCCATTGGTGATTCTTAAAGTCCCAAAGGTATGAATTTTATCCATGTTCTTGTACTTCTCTATTTAGTCTCTCAATCATAACTCATCTCCATATTCCAAAACAAACATTCTACTTGACATCATCATTTTGATATCATATTAAGTGTTTCATGGGGAACACCTTGCCCATTACTTTGGCAACAAAGAAGTTGCATATAGTGTTTTGGGTGTTTAAGTCATGGGAGCTAAGAGCCTCTGCCAATGTGGAGATGACAAAACTGCCTGCAGGACCTGTCAGCTGACCCTCAAGAGCAGCCCACCACTGTGGTGAGGGCTGTCAGGACCTCTGCATTATAAATCCCCCTGCTGCTGCATTGAAGAAAGGAACAGCCCATCTTTCCCTTGACACTTTGCAGTGTATCTCTAGAATCTACTGTTGACAGAGTCTAACGTCAAACCAGCCGGCAAAGGAGAGATGCAATCTCTCACCTATTCTTTCTTATTAATGTGCTCTGCCATTTACCCAGTTTCTCAGGTAAACAATTGCAAATAACTTTCATTTTTTTACACTCCAATAAATTCTGTTAGTTTTATCTCTATAATATATTATGAATATCTATAATTTTCTCCATTTTGTTTCTACTTTTCTTCACTGCTATTATCTTACACTTTTATTTTGACATCAACAGCAGTACCTATTTTCCGGGTTACTGATTAGCCTCCTATTTTTCTAATTTTTTTTATAGTTCCTTTTGCTTTTTTTACAATCCACCTTCCACACAATAGCCAAATATATATTTTTATAATTTTAAACTATTTCTTTTCACCTTAAAGTCCTTCCAGTGGATTCTCACCTGTTAGTATTAAAGAAAATCCCTTTGTACAATCTGGGAGTGGAGTCATCAGGTTTGTTTATATTCCAAAAACAGCCACTCAGTAATAAACAAACAGACCCAAACTAAAAATTTTAGTGTTTTAAAAACTTCTTTCCTCTTAACGCTATATATCTGTCATACATCAGTGAATTATCTGAAAGTGGAGCCTTTGGGAGGTAATTAGGTCATGAGGACGGAACCATCATGAATAATGGGATCAGCGCCCTTATAAGAAGAGGCTACTAAGGCTAGTTCACTTTCTTCCTGCTGTTTGAGGAGACAAGAAGTCAGTGGTTTGCAGCCTAGAAGAAGCCTTCACCAGAACCCAGCCATTCTGGCATCCTGACATGGATCTCTCTCCTATAAGGCTGTGAGAAAAAGAATGCTGTTGTTTATATGGCACCCAGTCTCAAACTAAGTCAATAAACTTCATGACAGTTAGATATTTTTCCCTCTCTCTTCAGTACTTTATCCTTCGCATCTGTAAAGGGGCGGAATCTAAAATCGTTTTTGCATGAACGCAGTTGGGATTAGTTTGGCATGAGTTGTTCCCTGGAAATGAAAGTAAATATCCTGACCAACTGTATGACTGGTATTTTGAATAAACAAGATTCACAGATTGTGAAATTGAACACAAGTTTATTTTTCTCCCCTAATCCATTCTGTGGAAATAGCTCTTTTTCTATCTCTTTTTGAAATCTGAGGTACATTTTATATCATTTCTCAGTCACTATTAGATAATAAAATGTTTTCTGGTTACTTTGAGCCATGTAGTCTCATTTTAGTAATCAAAATATCTAATCACATGTAATATTTTAAAATATACATAATGTTTAACATTCTTTCTTTCCTTGGTTCTTGACAGCATCAGGCTCGGAAGTCTGAGTAGGAAGAGGAATGTGATGGTCTGTAGGATTCACCTGTAGCTTCCTCTCTCTCCTTTATTTCATGACTAGTATGCTATCTTTTTGATTTTCTAGTTGGAGAAAAGTCCTATAAGAAAGAAAAATATGAATGTTTACAGAAGTCATATTTATTCGATACTAAGTTTTCTCTGACCAGGCTATTGTTTATACCCAAATCTCCCTGAGCTTTCTGGACATTCACAGCTGGTCATCTGCTTTCATGATTGCAGAGAATATGCTCTTCTACTACCCAGGGATCTCTTCCCTACAATCCCTTCATTCAGACATTTACTTTGACTAAAAATGTGCAATAGCTTCCTCAGCCCTGGCTTTCTGCAGTCTTTACCATAAGACTCACTCTATTGGGATTCCATTGCTCTTCTAATTGACCTCTTTGTCAAAGCTAATTTAATACAGCTCAAAGCTGATTATTTTCCCAGATTACTCATATCTCAACTATGAGAAATACTTTCACTTCCATAAAAAATTCTGAGAGGCATAGGCAAGGACTTCATGACTAAAACACCAAAAGCAATGACAATAAAAGCCAGGATAGACAAATGGGATCTAATTAAACTCCAGAGCTACTGTACAGCAAAAAAAAACCATCATTAGAGTGAATCAGCTAACAACAGAATGGGAAAAAATTTTTGCAATCTACCCATCTGACAAATGGCTATTATCCAGAATCTACAAAGAACTAAAACAGATTTACAAGAAACAAACAACCCCATTCAAAAGTAGGCAAAGGATATGAACAGACACTTTTCAAAAGAGGACATATATGAGGCCAACAAACATGAAAAAATGCTTATCATCACTGGTCATTAGAGAAATGCAAATCAAAACCACACTGAGATATCATCTCACGCCAGTTAGAATGGCAACCATTAAAAAATCGGGAGACAACAGATGCTGGAGAGGATGTGGAGATATAGGAACACTCTTACACAGTTGGTAGGAGTGTAAATGAGTTCAACCATTGTGGAAGACAGTGTGGCGATTTCTCAAGGATCTAGAAATAGAAATTCCATTTGACCCAGCAATCCCACTATTGGGTATATACCCAAAGAACTATAAATC
>CAUYNB010046484.1:0-24744 GCA_963574225.1 Lagothrix lagotricha
TCATAAAGGGATCAAATCCCCGCAATATTCCTTGGACATGTCTGCCACCATTTAATTTCAATGATAACTTCTTGTCCATAAATTTTTTCAACTCGGGAGGGTGAGCTTTGCTCATGATGGCTACTCCGCGGGCTCACAAAAGCAGTTCCTCAAACTTCTAAGTGCCTATAGAGCCTCCTCACGAGGCTTCAGGTGAAGGAAGTCAACCTCTTTCCTTCCCCTTACAGGATGTGCAGGAGGGAGATGCATGGCACACCAACTATTCTCTCCAAAGAAATCCTCCCTCACTGGCCTTTTCTATATCAACTCTTCCATGCTCTCAGGTTGGGTCCCTTAGCATGCCCTATGTAAATAGGCTGGTGCCTTGCTCTAGGACAGTGGCCTCACCCTCAGGTACTTGGCTTCTATCTGGTTTTCAAAGTAAGACAGCAAAGTCCCATTTAACATTCTCTTACATAATTAATCTCTTTTCTCTGCTCATGTCTCTTAGTTTGCCCCTGTTGGCTTTTGTCACTTTTAACCTTATGTTCCAGTTATTGATGAACTTATTTTCCCCCACTAGACTATAGGTTTCTGGAGAATAGGGTTCAAGTCTAATTTAACTTTGTATCTCTCATAGACCCAGGTGGAGTGCTGGTATAGACTTGAGGCTTAATGCATATCAAGGGAATGAACAGATAAATAATTAGAATTGCTTCTGTAGGATTTATCACTTTGGGCAGGGCTCAGCCTGACTTTTTGTGAAATACCCCAGGGTTTCCTGATTCCTTAGTCCATGTTGAAAACTCATTCATTCTTTTGTTATTTATGCAACAAATATTTTTTGAGAATTTATTATATGACAAATACTGGCTAAGTAACTGGAAATAAAACAGATATGCCCTCTACCCTTTGGAGTTTAGAACTGAAGCTTCATGGTGTGAATTTGACATTGAGAGATGAGTAAGCTTTGGCTAGTGAGAAGGAAGAAGGAGAGTCAATCCATGAAGGGTAGCAGCTGGCAACTGCTCTTGACTCAGAGACGAGGAGGATATATGGATACACCCAGGGGAAGAGAGAGCCAGTGTGTATAGATCAGTCGAGCTATAACAGGACAGTTTAGAACAGACTATGGTCCTGGCTTGAAGATGCATGTTCTTGTGGAGGATGGAGTGAGTCTAAGGAACAAACACAGGCTTAGGTGAACAAGAACAGCTGTCTCTGAGGTGTGTCTGGAACTTGGCTTCCTTCAGCCTGGGGAATTCATATTCCTTAAAAATATGATCTACAACGTACTCTAAGTCCTTTGTAGGCACATTCGTCGGGGTTGATGAAAATAAGCATCGAGTAATCTTTCTGATGCCTGTGTGTGACAGTACCTATCTTAATCGATAAATAACCTTGACCATTTTATAAGACATTTTGGTGTTCTTATCTCATGATGTCACTAAGTGAAGGTCTTATTATCTCCCTTCAGCCCTCCCCACACACATACACATGCTCACACACACAGACATGCACACACTTACATACACACATGCACATGCACACACATGCTCACCCCGAGAAGCTGAAGTTATTTGGCTGTTCTGAAGTAAGGTATTTACTTACCTTTCATTAAACTGATTGACAAGGAATTTTAAAAGTGACCTTGGGGAAAGAATATGGGTTATCCCAACTGAACCTTCAACAAAATCATGCCAAATTTGCCTCAAGGAACAAAGGAGTTCTGCAAAATAGTCTGTGCTGGGCACATTTTCTCAGCATCAGAATACCATGCACAATCATCTCAGCAGCAAAACTCAAAGTCACATGAAGAACCCTGTGTGTGTGGTCTGGAATATTAACAATACATTTTAATTTGAAGCCACTTCTGCCTGCGGGGTTCTGGGCACTTTAACAGAAAAATAAGTAAAAACAAAAGAAGATCAAATAAAATGACAGGCTGATCATAATCTCTCGTCTGTAAGCAGAGAGCTGCCATGACTCTTAATTACATGTAAATAAGCAAGGTTTATGGAGTGTTGTGTAGCAGATAATAATGTTAAAAATCCAGAAAGAATAAGTTTTTACTAACTCCATTGTTTGTTCGTGAAAATGACTCCAGGAAACCCACTGACTAATGCAGTATAACCTGCAACCCATAGGAAACTCAAAAGAACCCAAACAATAACATTGAGGCTTAGCACTCATGGTGTACTCCTTCTGTGGCTGGGCTGACCTTTTATGTGGCAAGAGAAGTCCTTCCAATATTTTGTGGTCCTGGTAAGCTCCAGCAGTCAATGTTACAATATAGCTGTGGGCAAAGCCACAGGTGAAGGTTAAGGACAGGGTTAGGACAAACATCTATGGAGAAGCTGGAAAGTATGCATGGGGAGAAGGAAGCAAGAAGGCAGATGAGGGTAGCTGGAAAGGAATGGGAGTGTCATGTTTGGAGCAGGAAGCAGAGTTCTTCCAAAACACGATGCAGGATTGGTCTTACAGCCAGAAAGAAAATAGTTTCTTGGAAATAATGGCATCCACAAAAAGGCCAAGGCAGAGAACTCAATGGAGATAGTAAGTCATGAAGTTTGAAGCCAAGGGGGCAAGTGAAGCCATGAGGAGTAGATTCCAGGAACAGGGCTGGGTTGGAGCTGTCTTGGGAGGCCCAGTGGAGGAACAGGGAGGGAGGTCTGTGCTTGCTCATTGTGGTCAGATGAAACACTTTGTGACACGGAACATCTCTTTCAGATGGGGATGGAGACATTTCAGCTGACAAATGAGAAATCAACACCAGATGGCTCCAGAAGACATGCTTCTCACAGCTTGCTGTTTTTTTTCTACCTTAGGAGGAAGAAACTTGAGCAATAAGGCAATGCCAACCCTCTAAACAAGGTTTCAAGTCTGTTTCATGAGCACATCTTGTAATATGTTCAACAACAAGTATTCTGTGGTAAAATTCATTAAAAAATTGCAACATACACATCTCTTTCTTTGTTATTTGCAATGTGCATTCGTATATCAAAGGTTCTGAGAAGTCCTGCAGTAAAGAGACCTATTTAATCTGGTTAACCTTGTTTGACGCAGTGTTTCTCAAAATTGCTTGACCATAGAACATTCTTATTCCCTGACACCTGTTAATTTCCCGAGGTATCCTTATTCTGAGCAGCACACTTTGAGAAATGCTTTTCTAGAACTTGTATTCTTTTTTTTCTAAAACTTTTGGTCCTATGGACTCATATAAAGGCAAATCCCATCTTGATCTAACTCCAGGGAAAACACAGAAAACACTTGCTTTTGTGGTATAAATGAATTAACCACAGGCACTCATACGAGACTTCCAGAGAAAGCCCTTGTTACTTATTTATTTAAAATAACCATTTAAAAAAAGGATTTGAAATGGTGTGTGTGTGTGTGTGTGTGTGTGTGTGTGTGTCATCTGAGTCTGAAGAGTGGTGGTCAGCACCATCATTCAGTTACACTGATTTATGTTTCAGAAGTAGTAATGACATGAGCGTTCATGATAAACCACGCAGTGGATGCCACGTACTTGGAGGATGAGCTACATCATTCTGCAAATCTGGCCATTAATCACAGGGTGAGGTGGCAATGTGGTGGCTGCTTATACAAAGTGAACAGAATTTCTGATTGCAAATTCATCAAACTCAGCATCTGAAAATGGTTACAAAACTTTTGGAGTCTGGCCATCCCTGCCTTGCAAATAACTGCCACACAGGTTTCTGATCACTGTGACAGTAGGGAACTAGCAGTTCCTAAGGCTTTTTGTGTGCTGGGAATCTGCCTCAACACACAATTTTTAAGTAAAGAAAAGCAGTCAATATGGGATCTTGGGCAAGGCTTCAGGTAGCTTGGCATATGTGATGCTCTTCTACAGACTTTTCAATAGCAGCATTCTGTGTTGGAAGCAGATTACTCAGGTTGCTATTGAGGGCCACATGCATCCTCCATCTTCTGCCTCCACACAGAGAAGCTCTACCTAGTGAACAAAGGGTATTTTACATGACCCACCTCTTGTACAGAATGAGGGTCCCAGCCTTTGTGTGGGGGACTGAGGAGCTGATGATGGGTGTGTCTTTTCCAGAGTGGGCCAGGCTGACCTGAAGACAGCTTGTGCGCTGGCTCAGGCATAAGCCTTGGCCCTGTGACAGAACAATGCCTGGTTACTTATAACTTCCTTTCTGGAGCTTTTACTTCCAATTATATTTAGATAGAAGTGTTTTTTTTTTTTTTTTTTTTGTAATATGACTGAAGGTTGTAAAGGGCACCGACAGTCTTTCAGCATAAAAAGAAGGTTAGCTATGCTAGCAAGAGGTTAGCCTCAGGATAAGAGGCCTTTACAGATTTTTTTTGAAAAGATATTTCAAATAAGACCAGGTCATTATGAAGAATACTTTCCTTCCAGATCCCCTCAGGTCCTGACCTTCATTTTTCTATATTAATCAGAAGCTCCTGAAAAAGGAGATGACTCAGAGGCTGAACACCGAAGGAGGCAGGGTTTTGGTGGAAAGGGGCAGGAATTAAAAGGACTGAGAAAATATGGAAGGTCTAAAGTAGGGAGGCTGAGGGATAGGGTGGAGGCAGAAGGCCCCATGCTGACTGAAAGATGGCCATGTGCTGTGATTTAAGAACACAGATGTGATCAAGCAGCTCAAAGACATGGGGCAAAGAGGTTTCCTGGTGTTGAAACTGCTTGAGAAAGTGTTGAAAGGTACATTGAGATCTATGATAGTGAAACAGTCAAGGCAAGAAACCCTAACCACCAAGGAGAACCTGGTACTGCAGGGAGGTGGCATGGGGCAGGTAGGGTCCTCTCTTATGTTTCCAAGTGACACTTGGCTGCCGAGAGAGGGCCTGTGTGTACAACCCTGCTCTAAGCACTAGATCCCCACCGTCACTGCACATGGCCTCTGCTCTCCTACACTGGGACGATTCAAGTACCTAAAAGGTGGAATGGAAGATAATGAAGGAAACGGTAGTTATGGAAAGGGAGGTGGAAGTGGAAGAATTTGGGGAATTTGGGTCACTGGGGTGGGCATGAACATGGACTGTGGGTGGAGGGTGAAACTATCTACACACTGGCAAATGTCAACATTGGTGTTAGCATCTCGATGGACATTTTGTTGTTGTTCTGCTGCAACGAGGCTGATATTAAAGATTGGAAAGATGTTTAAACACACACACACACACACACACTATAAAGGCACAGCTCTTTGGGGGTCATGGAACTTCTTGCTTCTGCAATAACAAAGCAGTGGACATTCCGTCATACCTTTTTGCTTTCCAATGTCTGAACCACCTTCCTATGATTGGGAGTTTCTCACATACTCCCATCTGTAATGTGCTATAGAAATGAAAATAGACATTTTCTTTCCCAGCCTCCTTGTAGCTAGGGAATGGGTCACATAGCCTAGGCTCTGCCAAACAGATTTTAAATGGAAGGCTGCTGATGTGAAGAAGCAGGGTCTACCCAGAATCCACGCAGGTGGCAGCAGCGGCAGTGGAGCAGTGGGGATGGAGGTAGTTGTGGGGCGGTGTGGACAGGGTGCAGGGAAATTCCTGTGGGCAGTGGAGGCTCTGGGGCTGGTAGTGATGGCGGTGGAGGCTCTGGGGGTGGTAGTGATGGCGGTGGCTGCCTTGATGGTGGAGGCAATTATGCAATAGGGTTTGCTTTCTAGACGCAGCAGGGACTAGTTTTAGTGGCAGCTCTAGAGCCTGATGTCTAGTGATGCTGTCAGTGCCACCTGTGGCATTGGGTGCCCAAAGGTAGAAACAGTTTTGCCTTGTGATTTTGGGCATTGTACCTGGCTCTGTAGCCTTCAAACCTGGATCTCTTGTCTTTCCAAAGACATTGCAAGCTACTTAATATCCTTTTCTGCTTAAATCAGCACAAGTAAATGTTTGTTTCTTCCAACTAACAATCCTGACTGACAAACAGAGCAAGATCTTTAAAAATGGGTGTAATTCCACATATTATTCTTGTGTATGAAGAACTCTTTGTTCACTAAGCCAACAATGTCACAGAGTTAGTTTTCATTCATTCATCATGTACTTATCAGATGTGGAATCTAAAAAATCATGAATATTTAGTAAGAGAGTAGAATGGTGGTTACCATGGGATGGAGAAAAAGGGGAGATGTTAGTCAAAGGGCACAAACTTTCAATTATAATATGAATACATTCTGGAGACTAATATATAGCCATGGTGATTATAGTTGGTAATAATGTATACTTGATATTTGTTGAGAGAGTAATATCAAGTGTTCTCACCACACATGATAAAAGGTAACTATGTGAGATGATGGATATGTTAATTAACCTGATCGTGGTAATCATTTCACAATGTAGATGTATATCAAAGCATCAGTGTTCAAACCTCATATATATAATCTCTATTTGTCAACTATACCTCAATAAAGATGGAAAACAAAAACAAAAACCAAATATGTATTGGGCATCTACTTTGTGGCAGATACTGAACATAATATGACACTGCAACAGATACTGGCTATAGCAGTGACAAACACAGACACTGTCCTTGCCACCGTGGAGCTTACACTTTAGCAGAACACACAGATAGTATATGACTAGTGAAAAGTGTAATGACCAAGTTCTATACAATGGTAAATATGGTTATGTGCTATGGGAAGGTTAACAAATAGGGAAGCATAACCTAGTTTTAGGTACCAAGAAAAGCTGACCATCAGGCACGAATGATTTATAGGAGTTAGCAAGGTAAGAGGAAACAGAAAGAGGAAAATCATTTAAGATGAAGGAGCAATATCTTTGAAGGTCCAGAAATAAGAGACGCAGTGGGGATTTTGAGAATCTGAAGGGAATTTTATATGGAAGAGAGAAAGAAAAATGGAGGGAGAATTGAGAGAACAGGGAGGAGGAGTAAGTGAAGCCAGAGTGTGAAGGGCCTTGTAATCTATGAAAATAGTGGGTGGGTGCGGTGGCTCATACCTGTAATCCCAGCACTTTGGGAGGCTGAGGCAGGCAGATCATCTGAGGTCAGGAGTTCCAGATTAGCCTGGCCAACACAGCGAAACCCCATCTCTACTAAAAATACAAAAATCAGCCAGGTGTGGTGGCATGTGCCTGTAATTCCAGCTACTCGGGAGCCTGAGGCAGGAGAATCACTTGAACCGGAAGGTGGAAGTTGCAGTGAGCTGAGATCAAGCCACTGCACTCCAGCCTGGAGACAGTCAGACTCTGTCTCAAAAACAAAAAAAAGAAAAGAAAACAGTGTAGATTGCTGAGACCTTCCCTCCCTCCACTGAGTCAATCACCACAACCTGTATTCATTTGCCACAGAGAAAGAAGACACAAAAGAGCCTAAAGAACATTCATAAATCAACTAAATATCTAAATAATTTATATTATGGGCTGTATTGTAACCCCCCAAATTCACATGTTGAAGTTGTATTGCCCCAGTACCTCTGAATGCAACTGTATTTGGAGTTAGGACCTTTAAAGAGGTAATTAAGGTAGAATGAGGTCATATGGGTGCATCCTTATCTAATATGACTGATTTCTTTGTACGAAGAGATTAGGGCATAGACAACACCCAGACTGAGGGGAGACCATGTGAGGACAGAGTGAGAAAGTGGCCATTTGCAAGCCAGAGTCAGGTTGCAGAAGCAACCAGCCCCATCAGCGCCTTGATCTTGGACTTCTGGCTTCTGGAATTCTGAGAAAATAAATTTCTGTTGTTTAGGTCACCCAATTTGTGGTATTTTGTTATGGAAGCCCTAGGAAACTAGTACATTTAAAATCTAAACAGAAACAATAGTCTTGAAAAGCAAAGAGCTTTTGATTTGTAGGACCTGGAATTCTTGAAAGTGAAAATATTTTTCCACATTCTCAAAGCCCGGCTTTGAAAATTCAAAGGCAAATTCTGTAAAAGTTAGTGCGTAAATTTAATATGGTAAATAAAGAAGTTGAAAAGAACCTCTAATAATTCTTTAAACACGGCTAAAAGTTGGCTGGGTGTGGTGGCTCACACCTGTAATCTCAGCACTTTGGGAGGCCGAGGCTATCTTTAAGATAAAATAAATACGCAGGAGGGAAATATAGTGAAAGAGAGCTTCACCCAGCATGTGATTTGGAAGAATCAAGCCTTTTAGACAAACCTATATGAAGCATGGTGCTAGGCCTTAGAGCAGCAAATGTCCAAGTGAAGGAACTCTCCAGATGGGTCTGAGTACAGTTACATTAACATCTAAAGCACACAGTGAAGCAGGAAGACAGCCCTGTACTTATGGAAGGGGTGTGGCTCTGGCTTAGAGAGACCTATAGATGCAAAGAAGCTTCATGATTAGGTAAGGAGGACTTGTCAGCTGGAGGCTGTGGTGGGATGAAGATAATCTTAACAGAGGCTGTTGGACCTAGAGGCCAAGGACCAAAACCTGATGGGAAGAGGTGCAGCTCATCAGATACCAGCAGGAGACAGAGGATGACTCTGGGCCAGATGCCTTATTATATCTGAATGATCAGAGAAATAGAAGACTTCCCCAACAGGTAGAAAGGGGAAGGATTAAGCAGAAAAGAATTTGACTGAGGAATCAATAATTTAACTTACAATCACAAATTACATTTAGTTATGAAAAATAAAGGAGGTTTGTGGCCTGTGACATTCATATTTAGCATTCTTGCAGATAAACATAGCTCCAGTACCATAAAGAAAGGAGGCATTGATCATGAGAAACAGAAGTGTAAGCTTATTTTAGAATCAAACAGACTCAAAAGACAACTATCACTTGACACTCTGAGAGTGTCTTCATGGGAGTGGCTCTAACTCCACACAATTCTTCTTTCATTAAGCCAGTTAGTTAAATGACTCAGCAATAGTTCTTTTATTTTTATTTATTTATGAGTCAGAGGTCACCCAGGTTGGAGTGCAGTGGTGTGATCTTTGCTCACTGCAGCCTCTACCTTCTGGGCGCAAGCAATCCTCTCACCTCAGCCTCCCAAGTAGCTGGCACTATAGGTACGCACCATTACACTTGGCTAATTCCTTCCTTCCTTCCTTCCTTCCTTCCCTCCTTCCTTCCTTCCCTCCTTCCTTCTTTCCCTCCTTCCTACCTTCCCTCCTTCCTTTCTTCTTTCCTTCCTTCCTTCCTTCTTTCCCTCCTTCCTTCCTTCCCTCCTTCCTTTCTTTTTTCCTTCCTTCCTTCCTTCTTTCCCTCCTTCCTTCCCTCCTTCCTTTCTTCTTTCCCTCCTTCCTTCCTTCCCTCCCTCCTTCCCTCCTTCCCTCCTTCCCTCCTTCCCTCCTTCCTTCCTTCCTTCTTTCCTTCCTTTCTTTCTCTCTCTCTTTCTCTCTTCCTTCTTTCTCTCTTTCTTCTTTCTAATGTAGAGATGGAATTTCCTCATGTCATCCAGGCTGGTCTCAAACTCCCGGACTCAAGCAAACCACCCACCTCGGCCTCCCAAAGTCCTGGGGTTACCGACATGAGCCACCACACTGGCCAGCAATAGATCTCTTAGATAAAACAAAAACACAGCAGATATTGAATAGTCCTAGAAAGATCTGAGAAGCTGATTTGGTTGGCTTAGACCATTACATATTGCAAATACCTTATGTTTGGTAGCCAAGAATACCAAGAATATTGATGCAACAGTCTAGAATGCTATTGGTATCCTTGAATTCACATTTCAATTTTTTTCCACTTAGATATCTGACTGTAAAATACTCCAGAATTTTTTTTCTGTGTGTTTATCTTTGATTGATTCCTAGAATAGGATATCATAGAAATATATGTCAGGGAGTCTAAGAAAAAAAAAAATCTCAAAGCACTGGAAAATTCCAGAGTAATACAAACTCTGAACTAACAGGGGATGGGTAATTTAGACATTGCGATGAGCTGTTAAATTTGGAAGAGGTCAAATTTTGCAAAACAAGTTCAGTAAGTTGCCGATTTGAAGCACTTACTAGAAATGAACTCCATATTAATAGCTTTCCAATGATTTATCAAAAGTCTCACGTTGTTTTGGAGTTATAATTGGCATAATTTTATTTCATTATGAATATTTAAGTTCTATGTTTTCTTTAGTACCAAAGGCATGTTCAAACTTTCGAGTGAAATTATGTGATGTCCAGAAAAAGATACTTGTGTTTTGAACAGATATAGCCCTGCATTAAGGTACAGGGCTGATTCTTTTACTGGGTCATATCTCTGATATGACCAACAACCTATACAACTCTCTGTGGTGACTCTGTTTGGGGAATGTTATTGATGTTTTTTGTAGTTTGGTGTACTAATGAAAAGAAGACCCTAGACACTGTTTCCTAATGGTGTGAATCACTGTCTTCCTAAGCAGCCTGTGACAGTCCCCAGTGATCCCCAGTTCCTGATATTTATGCCCTTGTGCAGTCCCCTCTTGCACTGAATAGGTTTACTTTGTAATCAGTAGAATATTCCAGGAAAAACGGACTTCTAAGGCTAGACCATAAAAGATACTGCAGCTTCTTTCTTGGCCTCCTGGATCATTTGCTCTGGGGGAAGCAAGTTGCTACATCTCGAGGCCTCTTAAGCAGCCCTAAGAAGACTGCCTACCAACTACCCTGTAAGTGAAGCATCTAGAGGCAGACTCTCCAGTCCCAGGAAAGCCTCGAGATGTCCTCGTCCTGGCCAGCATCTTGCCTACAACCTTATGAGAGACCCAAGACAGAACCACTGATTTAAATTGCTCTCAAAGGCCTGACCCACAGAAACTGCATGAAATAATAAATACCTTTTATTTTTTTAAGCTGCAAAGTTTTGCAGTCATTTATTATACAGTAATAGATAAATAATTTAAAATATTTGGTCTACCTCCTCTTTTACCTTTAGTAAAGATCTGAGATATATACAATATATGCAAGCTTTGTGTTAGCGGTACTGTGAGGGCAACTGAGTTAGATCCAGTGTGGAGTAATGTGGGCTGGTGAGAGAATAAACAAAGCTTGTAACAGAGAATGTCAGTAGTTAATAGTGGAAAAGAAGGCTATAGCACATATTGACAGGGAAGTCATGAACCCCTTGAAGAAATAAAGCCTACAGAGAACTCTCCCTACTATATAGAATGGAGACCTCAGCATCTTTTTTTTGAAACATTTTTCTTCATTTTTATTTTATTTTATTCTTCTCAGGATTTACTTAATAGTCTGGTATATAGTTGGTGTTCAATGGTCATTTTTAAATTTTTTATTTTTATTTTAAAGAAATATAAATCATTCTATTACAAAAATACATGCCTGTGTATGTTCATTGCAGCACCACTCATAATAACAAAGACATGGAATCAACCCCAATGTCCATCAATGACAGAGTGGATAAAGAAAATGTGGCACATATACACCATGGAATATTATGCAGACTGCAGCATTTTTTAAAAGATTTTTTAGAGTACTGAATTTATTCTTTTTTATAAAAGAGAGTATATCAGTTATCTATTGCTATGGAAGAAACAACTGCAAAGCTTAGTAACTTAAAACAAAAACAATTTATTATGTCTAAGTCTGTGATTGACTAAAAACAATTTATTATGTCTCATAAGTCTATGATTGACTAGAATATTCTACTTGTTCTGCTTGGGCTCACTCATGCAGGTATAGACAACTCAGCTGGGGTGAGTTGGTCTCACTCAAATGTCTAGGGCCTCATCTAGGATGGCTGGAATGGTAGGGGGTGGCTGGAACTTGACTTCATGTTGTCTTTTATCTGGGACTTCTTTGCAGCATAATTGTTTCAGAATTTCAAGAGGGTGAGCATGGAAGTCTCAATATACTGTTTCTATTGAGTTCTTTTTTTTTTTTTTTTTTTTAAATATTTTTTAACTTTTTTTTTTAAATATGGGGTTTCACCATGTTGGTCAGGCTGGTCTTGAACTCCTGACCTCAGGTGATCCACCTGCCTTGGCCTCCAAAGTGCTTGGATTACAGGCGTGAGCCACCATGCCCGGCTGTTTCTACTGAGTTCTATTTGTCAGTATCAGGTCACAAGCCCAGCCAAGATACAAGGAGTGAGAGAGATAGATTCCACTTCTTGATGAGAAGACATGCAAAGAATTTCTGGTCAATTTTAGTCTAGTACAGTGCTAATGATCACTTTTTAAAAATTCAAGCAATACAGAAGAGTAAAAGAAGAAAGTCATAAATCACCCTGAATTTCATCATCCAAAAATAAGTATTGTTAACATTTGATGAATGTCGTTAGTTAAGATATATCTATATGTATATATGTAAAAAGATGGATGGATGGAATGACGGATGGAGAAATGGTTAGATAGCTAGAAAGCAATAACCTTTAAGAGGGGAGAGTCATTTATTTTCTTACGTACATGTCAGTTTTAGCCAAGATGGACTGACTACTTGCTAAGAAAAAGATGCGGAAATCAGCTCTCTTATAATTCTTCTTACCCTTACTCCCCATCTGTAGATTTATTTTAACCTAGTCAGAGTTTACAGATTTACTTGTTTTGTAGTCATACCCCTTCTCATTCTTTAAACATAATTTTTCATTTAAATGATTACAATGATCATAGGTGTTTCTTTTATTGTGGCTCCTGGAGTTTGGTGGATTTTTGAGTAATGTGCTGCATCCCTTAGGTACTTCCGAGCTTTAGAACATGGAAGTACTTCTATGTTGCCCTTATCCTTGAATCATTTGGCTGGTTGTAATATTTTTTCTTTCCCACAGAACATTAGAGACATTGTTCCATTGTCTTCTAGCATTCAATGTTGCTAGCAATAAAGCAGAATGATTAGGGATGATAATAGCCTGATTTTTTTTTCTCATTTGTAGACCCTCCACACTTGGACATGGTGGAGATTGGGGGGATGTCCAAATTCACAGGGAATTCTAGAATTTTTATGATTTCACCTGGAAGCATGTTTAAATAAATTGTTCTGTATCAGTTTTTTTAGGGATTCAAAAGAACTGAACGTAATTTTTCCTTAATTCAGGAAACATGTATTGTATTATATCCCTGTCTCTTTTTAATGTTTTATTTGATAGGTTCTATTATCATTACCTCAGTTATGCTCACGTCGGGTTGTCATTATCTATCATATCTACCATTTTCTTCTAGTTACCTTAATCTCTTTGCCTTGTTCTTTTGCATTCATGTTGACTGTGTAAAGTGTTTTAATATTATATTAATTTTCTTTTTAGTCTTTCTCTTGTTGGGTTTCTAAGGGTATGATTTGGTTTCTTAATCTGTCTACTTAGCTTTGCATTTTCTTCATTGCTATTGTGTATCATATTGTAGCTGAACTCTTCTTTTGTTAAACTCATAGTCTTATTAAATGCTTTGCTGACATAAAGCACTATGGGATGCTTATTCACATTGTGTGCTATATTTTCTCAGGAATGCTACATATATGTTTTTCTCTTTTGCATTATATAGTCTTTTATTCTCTCTTTCCTTCATTTTTTTGATGATGCCATATATTTACATACTTAGCACGCTCTTTCTTTCCATTTGTACTTTGTCAGTCTTCCCATCTTCTTTGGTGCCAGTTTCTTTCATTCCTCTCAGCCATCGTATGAGGACCAGGCTTTGCCTTCTATCCACTTTGCTGAGGTCCAAAGACTCAGGAATCCGGGAGTACTGGATTTTGGTAGGAACTGACTATTGCCATTCTGAGGGACCTAAGCTCTCTTTTGTTCTGGGATCCTATTAATTCTTCTTTAGTAGGGTCTCCTTCACCCTGCTAGAGATGTAACCCATTCCAGTGTCCTTTTGAACAATTCTCCAAAAAACAGCACAATCCCTAACACATAAAATCCGGTGGCCTTCCCTAACCCATTAATGTCCTAAACTCCTGTCAAAATAGTGAAAATAAAATAAGATAAACCCTCTCTTTGGGAAGGAAAATATGAAATTAGAAATAGAAGTTCTCTCTTCAAGAGTGATAATAGCCTGATTTTTTTTGTACTTGTACAATCAAGAGTCTACAATGAAGAATTCTCTTTAAGACTCAAGTCAGCGTTGAGAGAGAATTCTGTAGCAAATCACTTATATAAAATGTCTTTGTTTGTAAAGGTACTGTGCTATAAATTGCCTTTTCTGTGCATATAAGAAAGCTGAAGATTCTAGGATGTTTAATATCCAGGTTTTGAAACAAAATAACTCACACGGTGACTGGTCAGGTTGAGGCAAAGCTCCACAGTAACATGAAAATTAACCGTGTATGCTTTTTAATCACAAGTTACAAAGATTTTCTATTGATTTTCTTGATATTTCATGTATAATGATAAAGATTTTTTGTTATCAAGTTATTTTTCTAGAGATCTCATTACTCATCTAATACATAAACCCTTAGCCTCAATGTTTAAATAGACTTTAAGATTTTGAGAAATCTTTTATATAGTTGTTCAAAGTCATAAAGTATGGCTGGTGAAAAAGGTAATGAGGGTTCACAAAATATACATATTATTAATTATTTCAGATGTAACTAAATTTGCAATGAATTCATTATGCTTTATTTCCCTCAGTCTTTTGTCATAGCTTTCCAGGTCTTGTTTTCAAACACTAAAATTAGCTCAGAATATTTTCTTGTGTTGAAACATTAATTTACTCAGCTGATTCTCTTGGAGTAGTGGTTTATAACAAACTTGTTACAAGTGCTTTTGACAGTTTCAAAAACTAACCCCAACATGGATCCAAGATGGATCAAAACAGACAGAATGTTTGAAGAGAGAAAAAATGTCACATAAAAGATAGCTTTGATTCTTCTATAATTAAATAGTGCTATGGATTGAATTAAACACACACTATCTAGGCTGAAGTTGAACTGATTTTTTTTGCTTCAAAATCAGCCAGAACCCACAAAAAAAATGAATAAATGGTGTTGGTAAAGAAATAGTTAATTCTGTGTCAGCAAATAGGCTTGCCTATGCTTGAGATTTATTGAGCCATCTGAAGTTTGTTCTTCTGCCATAAAATGTGTGTGTGTGTGTGTGTGTGTGTGTGTGTGTGTGTGTGTGTGTGTGTGTTTGTATTCTGCTAGAAGTGAAATTTTAATCAGATTAAACTGTCTGAATAGGTAGTCAGTGTGTGAATTGCCTGTGCCATCTTTTCTTATGCTAATGAAGATTTGGTGTCAGTCACCCTTAGCTTGTGTTCCTGGTAGGCATTTATGAGTAGTGTGACCTTGGACAAGTTATTGAACCTCTTTTGAGCCTTGGTGTCCTCAATGACAAATGTATGGTAGTGAGAAATAAAAGAGTTAATATGTATAATAAAAATTCTAGGCAGTTTGTAACAGACAGCCAACTCATGAGTGAACTCTCATTCACAATTGCTACAAAGAGAATAAAATACCTAGGAATACAACTTACAAGGGATGTGAAGGGCCCCTTGAAGGAGAACTACAAACCACTGCTCAGGAAATAAGAGAGGACACAAACAAATGAAAAACATTCCATCCTCATGGATAGGAAGAATCAATATTGTGAAAATGGCCATACTGCCCAAAGTAATTTATAGATTCAATGCTATCCCCATCAAGCTACCATTGACTTTTTTCACAGAATTAGAAAAAACTACCTTAAATTTCATATGGAGCCTGTATAGCCAAGACATTCCTAAGCAAAAAGAACAAAGCTGGAAGCATCATGCTACCTGACTTCAAACTATACTACAAGGTTACAGTAACCAAACAGCATGGTACTGGTACCAAAACAGATACATAGACCAATGCAACAGAACAGAGGCCTTAGAAATAACACCACACATCTACAACCAACTGATCTTTGATAATTGGAAAATGATTCCCGATTGCTTGCTTAATAAATGCTGTTGGGAAAACTGGCTAGCCATATGCAGAAAACTGAAACTGGACCCCTTCCTTACATATTATGCAAAAATTAACTCGAGATGGATTAAAGACTTAAACATAAGACCTAAAAACATAAAACCCTAGATGAAAACCTAGGCAATACCATTCAGAACGTATGCATTGGCAAGGATTTCATGACTAAAACACCAAAAGAAATGGCAACAACAGCCAAAATAGACAAATGAGATCTAATTAAACTAAAGAGCTTCTGCACAGCAAAAGAAACAATCGTCAGAGTGAACAGGCAACCTACAGAATGGGAGAAAATTTTTGCAATCTATCCATCTGACAAAGGGCTAATATCCAGAATCTACAAAGAACTTAAACAAATTTACAAAAAAAAACCCAAACAACCCCATTGAAAAGTGGGCAAAGGATATGAATAGACTTCTCAGAAGAAGACATTTATGTGGCCAATAAACATATGAATAAAAGCTCATCATCACTTGTCATTAGAGAAATGCAAATCAAAACCACGGTGAGATACCATCTCACACCAGTTAGAATGGTGATCATTAAAAAGTCAGGAAACAACAGATGTTGGAGAGGATGTGGAGAAATAGGAAGGCTTTCACACTGTTGGTGGAAGTATAAATTAGTTCAACCATTGTGGAAAACAGTGTGGTGATTCTTCAAGGATCTAGAACTAGAAATACCATTTGACCCAGCAATCCCATTATTGGGTATATACCGAAAGGATTATAAATCATTCTAGTATAAAGACACATGAACATGCATGTTTATGGCAGCACTATTCACAATAGCAAAGCCTTGGAACCAACCCAAATGTTCATCAATGATAGACTGGATAAAGAAAATGTGGCATATATACACCATGGAATACTATGCAGCTGTAAAAGAAGGATGAGTTCATGTCCTTTGCAGGGACATGGATGAAGCTGGAAACCATTGTTCTCAGCAAACTAACACAGGAACAGAAAACCAAACACCGTATGTTCTCTCTCATAAGTGGGAGTTGAACAATAAGAACACATGGACACAGGGAGGGGAACGTCACACATTGGAGTCTGTTGGGTGGTGGGAGGCTAGGGGAGGGATAGCATTAGGAGAAATACCTAATGTAGATGACGAGTTTATCGGTGCAGCAAACCACCATGGGACACATATACCTATGTAACAAACCTGCACGTTCTGCACACGTATCCCAGAACTTAAGGTATAATTTTTTAAAAATGCCAGGCAGTTTGTGTTATATATGATTGCTATTACTACTACTGAGTTTCTAGCATATTTTGAGGACATAGGTGATGACTAGAAGTTGGTGAGGCTCAGGGGTCTGCACATACAAACAAGACATGGACTCTGCCTCAATGAGCTTACTTACTATCTGAAAGGTGAGAGAATAATGGTGACTAGCAGCTAAGGGAATGCATGACAATCACCTGTGAACACATGACAATCACCTGTGAATATGGCAAACTTGCTTACCCAAGCCAATGGCCTTTACCGACGGTTAAAGGATCTGCTTGAAATAATAACTATTCTCTCTTCCATGAATAATTTACATAGTGATAAACAACTACTAGATATGACAAAATTATAATAGAAGAAGGTGAACCCAAAGAACAAATATTGAGGACATAGCAGTGTGGTGGAAAAAGCCACAACAGTTGACATTAACTGGATGAACATTGACTTTGTTCTTTGAAGAATATATTTGTGAGACTTTGGGTAAATGAAATTCTCTTTGGACTTCAGCTTTCTAAAATAATGGTAACGGGAGGTAAGAGGGAAGTAGGGATGGTTAATGGGTACAAACAAATAGAATGAATAAGACCTCATATTTGGTAGCACAATAGGGTGACTATAGTCAAAATAATTCAATTGTACATTTAAAAATAAAATCATATAGTTGGATTATTTGTAACACAATGGATAAATGCTTAAAGGGATGGATATCCCATTTTCTGTGATGTGATTATTATGCACTGCACGCCTGTATCAAAATATCTCATGTGCCCCACAAATATATATACCTACTATGCACCCACAAAAATTACAAATTAAAAATTTAGAAAAACGATAAAAATTTTCAAATAAATTGATAACAAAAAGTTTTTACTGAGTGCTTCCTATGTGCCAAGCATCATGAGAACCTTCAAGCTTCCTTATTAGACAGGTACTATTATTTTCTCTATTTTACATCTGAGAAAATGGTGACTCAGGGAGGTTAGGTAACTTGCCTAAAATCACGCAGCCAGCAAATATTTCTGCTGTTATTTTCGTACAAGCAGCATGACTCCCAAATATGTGTTCATAATCCAAATAACATAAACTTGAAGATTTCTTTTCCTTAAAATTTCATTTTCTGAATGCAGTGAAAATGCAATTGGCTCAATGATTTTAATAACAAGAATAGTTTTAGAAATTTTGTTGACCTAAACAAAAATGAGTCTAAACAGTAGAATATTCAAACCAGAGTCTTTTCTCCTGGTTTCTGTCCCCTCTGAACTTGGAACCATACTGCTGTCAGGATGGGATCTCAGCATGGGTAACTTTGCCTTCAGGTACTCTAAACAATGATTTTTGCTAATTATGTTCATCTGGATTCTCCTAGGCACTAAATTCCTCCCACAGGAAAAATTTACTTTCTTCTTAAGGTTATTGAATTACTCACTAGTTCCCTGGCACAAAAATTTATGAAATGATACCCAGGTGACTTTCACAGTCACGTCTTGTTGTTATTTAGACCATCATTAATAGAATTTTTCTTCCTAGAGAGTATTTTAATAATCCTTATAAAAGTCCCATTGACTAGATATTATTAATATTGTCTCTATTTTCAACTGAGCCCCAGGGAGGCTGATTAACAAAGATGACCGAGGTTATAGCTGCTCCCTAAGGAAATCTGCATTTCTGGAATATAATTAAGAGTTGCTTCTAGACTTTCAGTCATGCCACCTGCTTTATCTAACCTCCTTCTACTAGGACCCCTCCCACTGCTGTCTGTATTAAAGGACACAGGGAGTGCAGGTTTATCTGTGATGTCCTATTTGATAGCTTTTCCAGAAACGTGAAGGAAGTAGATAGGTGATGTAAACTCACATACACCTGCATGCACATACAAGAACAAAAGGACCATTGAGTGAGGGAGTGGGGAAAGAGAGTTAAGAATTTAATGAGAAAAAATATACTTCAAACTCTTTGACAACTTATAGACAAAATAGGCATTTGATTAAAAGAACATTCATTTCAACCAACTGATCTGGACTTTTTGTAGACAGCTGAAGTCTCATGAAAACATAAAATGAGTTTGCTGCACTTTGAAAAGTCTCTGTCAAATTTCCTTCAGGCTCTAGGCTCAGGATAGTGATTAGAATAACTGGTTCTGAATGGAGCTCCTGCTGAACAAATGAATGGTGGGAGCTGGAAAGTTACCGCAGGACAAACCAGCTCTTTCTGCAAAACCACACAGCAATGCACAAAGCCATAATGGCAAAAATTGCATACATCTGAGAAGAAGGTATAAACTAGCAAGTTATGGGGAAATAAAGGAGGCTTGGGAGAGGGAGGAGGGTTGGAGATTAAAAGAACTCCAGGGATGGAGGCAGAACCCTAAAAGAAACCAAAGAAAAAGTAAAAGCAAATGCTAAACAGCTCCCCTTACAAATGACTTTCATATGCATGGTAAGAAGTGAACTAAAAGAAAACAAAACCAAGAGATATAATAGACACATTATGTAACAAGGATTACTAAGGAGGGGCTAAAACCAGAAACAGACTTGGAATAATTTGGATATGGAAAGTTTATGCAAGAGCTAGACGCAACAGGCTAGGAGGAATTATGCCAACATGGGTCAAGGCGGATATTGTGTCTGAAGGGAAAAAGAATGTCACATAATAAATAAGTTGGCAGTGGGACAAAATATGTTTGGATGGATATAAAAGATAAAAGGAACATAAGACTAATAGGAAATTATTATAGACCATCTGGGTCAGATAAAAAGGCAGCTCAGAATGTTTATGCAGATAAGGATGCCCAAGAAAAATACAGTATGGTCTGAGATAGTGATATTCCTATTATATTACAGCAAAGTGATACACTGGTTACATTTCTGGAGAAGACAATGGAATCAATTACAGTCCAGTTTTGCAAATCTTTTGGAGACCAGAAACTCAGAAAATGGTTAACAGAGAAGGATCCAGAACAGTGCAGGGCAGGCTGTCACCAATCAGACATCCATCCCTCCCTATGTAACATTCAGTAGCGTCTGAGAAGACTTGATGATCTCACTCTTCCTGTCACACTACCACCCTGGTGACCTGCTGCAATTTGACCCCACCCTCATCATCTCACAGACTTCTTCCTGCTCCAGCCCCTCTCGCTCCTACTCCCTTCTTCAAGTCCAGCTCTTAAATTCATGCAGTGTGGTGCCCTCATAAAAACATAATTGGCCTATCCCAACAGCCTCTGGCCATTTGCCTGGTCACAGAGCTTTGGCCTGGAGGTTGTAGCCAGGCAGCCTTGGAAAATGGGAACCAAAAAGAGACAATGGCTGAGATTTTGGCCCACTCTCCTCTGGACCCTCGACTGCAGTAACAATAACAGCAGCGTCAAGCAAATTGTATTGTTTTTGTGTGCAGTGACAACCTTATTGACTTCCAGACAACGTGGCCAGAATTTTGAGAACTTTAACAGCAGGGCTGCTAGAGGCATACCTTGGAGATACTTCCAGTTCGGTTTCAGAACACCGCAGGAAAGTGAATATTGCAATCAAGTGAGTCACAAGAATTTTTAGTTTCCCAGTGCATATAAAAGTTATGTTTACATAATACTGTAGTATATTAAATGTGAAATAGCATTATGTCTAAAATATATATATATATATATATATATATATATCCTTTAATTTTAAAATACTTTATTGCTAAAAAATGCTACTGACCATCTGAGCCTTCAGTGAGTTCTGGCGGACGGTCTTGCCTTGATGTTGATGGCTGCTGAATAATCAGGGTTGTGGTGGCTGAGGGATGGGGTAACTGTGACAATTTATTAAAATAATACAGCAAGTCCAGGTGTGGTGGCTCACGCCTGTAATCCCAGAACTTTAGGAAGCTGAGGTGGGTGGATCATAAGGCCAGGAGTTTGAGACCAGCCTGATCAACATGGTGAAACCCCATCTCTACTAAAAATACAAAAATTAGCTACGTGTGGTGGCATGCGCCTATAATCCCAGTTACTCAGGAGGCTGTGGCAAGAGAATCGCTTGAACCCAGGTGACAGAGGTTGCAGTGAGCCAAGATTGTGCCACTGTACTCCAGCCTGGGGAACAGAGTGAGACTCTGTCTCAAAAAAATAAATACAGCAATTCAGTTTGCTGCATCAAATGACTTTTTCTTTCACGAAAGATTTCTCTGTAACATGTGATGCTGTTTGATAGCATTTTACCCTCAGTGCAACTTCTTTCAAAATTGGAGTCAGTCCTCTTAAACCCTAATGCTGCTTTATCAACTAAGTTTATGTAATATTCGAAATTCCTTGTTGTCATTTCACCAATGTTTATAGCATCTTCACCAGGAGTAGTTTCCATCTCAAGAAACCACTTTCTTTGTTCATCCATAAGGAGCAACTCCTCATCTATTCAAGTTTTTTTTTTTTTTTTTTTGAGACAGAGTCTCATTCTGTCGCCCAGGCTGCAGTGCAGTGGCAGGATCTCAGCTCACTGCAACCTCTGCCTCCTGGGCTCAAGCGATTCTCCTGCCTCAGCCTCCTGAGTAGCTGGAATTACAGGTGCCTGCCACCACACTCAGCTAATTTTTTTGTTTTCGTTTTTGTATTTTTAGTAGAGACGGGGTTTCACCATGTTGGCCAGGCTGGTCTCGAACTCCTGACATCAGGTGATCTGCCCACCTTGGCCTCCCAAAGTGCTGGGATTACAGGCATGAGCAAGTTTTATCATGAGATTACAACAGTTCAGTCCAATCTTCAAGCTCCACTTATAATTCTATTTCTTTTGCTATGGTCACCACATCTACAGTTACTTCCTCCACTGAAGTCTTGAGCCTCTCAAAGTCATCCCTGAGGGGTGAAATCAGCTTCTTCCAAACTCTTGCTAATGTTCACATTTTGACCTCCTCCCATAAATCCTGAATGTTCTTAGTGGCATCAAGAATGGTGAATCCCCAGGAAATACTATACAGCCGTAAAAAAGAACAAGGTCATCCTCTTTGCAGGGACATGGATGGAGTTGGAAGCCATTATCCTTAGCAAACTAACATAGGAACAGAAAACCAAACACTGCATGTTCTAACTAATAAATGGGAGCTGAATGATGAGAACACGTGGTGAGGTACAACACACACTGGGGCCCATTGGGGTGGGGGAGGGAGAGCATCAGGAAGAATAGCTAATGGATGCTGGGCTTAATACCTAGGTGATGGAATGATCTGTGTAGCAAACCACCATGGCACATGTTTACCTATATAACAAAGCTGCACATCCTGCTCATTACCCCTGAACTTAACATAAAAGTTGAAGATTAAAAAAAAAAGAAGTAAGGAACTACCATGGCCGGCTAGATCCAGACCAAACGTGTCAGGGGCAGCTCCTTCAAGATCGTTTTCTTTGCATTCACAACTTGGCTGCTAGGTGCAAGAGGCCTAGCTTTCAGCCTGTCTAAGCTTTTGACATGCCTTGCCGATAAAGCTTAATCATTTCCAGCTTTTGATTTAAAATGAGCGATGAGGCCAGGCACGGTTGTTCATGCCTATAATCCCAGCACTGTCGGAGGCCAAAGCAGGTGGATCACTTGAGGTCAGGAGTTTGAGACCAGCCTGGCCAACATGGTGAAATCGTCCCTACTAAAAATACAAAAATTAGCCGAGCATGGTGGCCAGCGCCAGCTACTCAGGAGGCTGAGGCAGGAGAATCGCTTGAACTGGGGAGGCGGAGTTTGCAGTGAACTGAGGTCATGCCACTGTACTCCAGCTTGGGTGACAGAGTGAGACTCTGTCTCCAATCAATCAATCAATCAATCATTCAATAAATAAATAAATAAAATGAGAGATATGTGACTCTTTCACTTGAATGCTTACAGGCCATTGTAGGTTATTAATTGGCCTAATTTCAATATTGTTGTGTCTTAGGTAATAGAGAAACCTGAGGAAAGGAGGAAAGACGGGGAAGTCAGTCGGCAGATCAGTCAGAACCCACCTGGCATTTGATCAGTTGAGTTCACCATCTTATATGCGTGTGGTCCATGCTGGCCCAAACAATTACAACAGAAACATCAGAGATCATTGACCACAGGTCACTGTAACAGATCTAATAATAATGTGTAAGTTTGAAATATTGTAAGAATTGCCAAAATATGACACACAGACATGAAGTCAGCACATGTTGTTGGAAAAATGGTGCCAACAGGCCCGCTCAACACAGCATTGCCACAAACCTTCATTTTTTCTTTTTTTTCTGTTTTGTTTTTTTGAGACAGAGTTTTGCTCTTATTGCTCAGGCTGGAGTGCAATGACACAATCTCAGCTCACCGCAACCTCCACCTCCCAGGTTTAAGTGATTCCCAAGTAGCTGGGATTACAGGTGTGCTCCACACACCTGGCTAATTTTTTTGTATTTTTAGTAGAAACAGGGTTTCTCCATGTTATTCAGGCTGGTCTTCAACACCTGACCTCAGGTGATCCGACTGCTTTGGTCTCCCAAAGTGCTGGGATTACAGGCATGAACCACCGTGCTGGGCTCTTTACAAACCTTTAATTTGTAAAGAAATGCAGTATCTGTTAAGCGCAATACGAAGAAGTGCAATAAAGCAGAGCACATTAATATGTGTGCCTCTGGGCTCTCACTTCATTTTACCTTCTCATCTGGGTTCAGAGCCCTCTTCTCCCAGTGCATGTATCACTGCTGAGTTATAGATGAATAGGGCTGCATCCCACTCTGGATTTCAACTTCCTGAGGATTGGGATTGAGCTGTTTGTAGCCCTCTTGCCAGAGATTAGCATCCCGTCTAGTAATTATGGATGTTCAGTTGTGATATAGAATGAATAGAATAATTAGGGAGTAATTGTAAGGAATCAAGTTTTAAATATAAGATCTCTGTTATACTGGCAATAGGGGAGATAATTTGCCAAAAAGGCTGGTGGAGTGGGAGTGGATGGGAAGGGATGGTACCTATCTGGTATCCTTAAATTCAATCTGGAATTCCCTCCTTGGCATACATGAAGACCAGCCCCAGATATGCTGTTCTGATCCAAGAGTTAAAATATAGCCTATGAAGATTTGAAAGATAAATGATTCCAGCATGGATGCCCCTTGTGTATTTTTCTCATCACTTCTATGAGAATGTCAAGTTACCTGGGAATCAACTCCTCCAGGGCCCCTATTCAAAACTATTTTGCTAACGGTTTTGAGTAGCATCCTGTAGAATATTTATGTCCTAAAAAAAGAAAAATAGAGTGAACCAGGCTGGGCAACATGGCAAAACTCCTTCTCTACAAAAAATACAAAAATTAGGTGGGCAGGATGGTGCATACCTGTAGTCCCAGACACTCAGGAGGCTGAGGTGAGAGGATTGCTTGAGCCCAGAAGTTTGAGATTACAGTGAGACTGCACTCCAGTCTGGACGACAGAGCCAGATCCTTTCTCAAAAATAAACTTCATATGGAACCAAAAGAGAGCCAGCATAGCCAAGTCAATTCTAAGCAAAAAGAACAACGTTAGAGGCATCACACTACCAGACTTCAAACTATACTACAAGGCTACAGTAATCAAAACAGCATGGTACTGGTACCAAAACAGAGATATAGACCAATGGAACAGAACAGAGGCCTCGGAGGCAACATCACACATCTACAACCATCTGATCTTTGGCAAACCTGACAAAAACAAGCAATGGGGAAAGGATTCCCTGTTTAATAAATGGTGTTGGGAAAACTGGCTAGCCATGTGCAGAAAGCAGAAACTG
>CAUYNB010046486.1:0-21295 GCA_963574225.1 Lagothrix lagotricha
AATCATTCTGGCCAGGAGCAGTGGCTCACGCCTGTAATCCCAGCACTTTGGGAGGCTGGGGTGTGTGGATCATGAGGTCAAAGAGATCAAGACCATCCGGGCCAACATGGTGAAACCCTGTCTCTACTAAAAATACAAAAAAATTAGCTGGGCATGGTTGCACACGCCTGTAGTCCAGGCTACTCAGGAGGCTGAGGCAGGAGAATTGCTTGAACCCAGGAGGCGGAAATTGCAGTGAGCTGAAATTGCACCACTGCACTACAGCCTAGGAGACAGTGTGAGCCTTTATCTCAAAAAAAAAAAAAAAAAAATCAAGAAAAGATTTAAAAATAAAAGCATTTGGCCGGGCGTGGTGGCTCATGCCTGTAATCCAAGCACTTTGGAGGCCAAGGTGGGCGGATCATCTGAGGTCGGGTGTTCAAGACCAGCCTGACCAACATGGTGAAACCCCGTCTTTAAAAAAATAAAATAAAATAAAATAAAAGCATTTAATCCCAAAGCACTGATATTTTCTCTATTCCATTTTTTTAAAATGTTTATTTTTGGCCGAGCACGGTGGCTCACGGCCGTAATCCCAGCACTTTGGGAGGCCGAGGTGGGCAGATCACGAGATCAAGAGATCAAGACCATCCTGGCCAACATGGTGAAATCCCGTCTCTATATATCATTTTTAAAAAAATGTTTATTTTTGATTTCATACCCCTCACAAAGGTCATGACTTATACACTGGAAAAAAAATAGTCCTAGTTCTCTTAAATTAAAATAGAGAACCTGTTAGTAATAGACAGGTTGGGCAAACACAAAAAAAGTTTATATACTCTGGTCCAGTCACCTTCAAATCAATTAGGTTAAGAGCTTCTTAACTAGTTCCGCCTCCTGTCTGCTCTCTCACCTTCATCATGCAAAAATTAGACTTTCCATGTTACTTCCGCCTTACTCAAGTCTTCAAAGTGGTCCACAGTCTACTAGGCTCAGCTCTGAGACTAGAGGCCAGAATCTGCTAAATGTACCAAACATTGCAGATAGCATGTAAAATATTTCAAACACACATATGATGACAACTCCTTGTCAAATTTATATACATGTCACTTAATAAAATACAAATTCATTCCCAAGTATCATGGAATTTACAGGAACATTCTGAAACCATTCTAAATAGGCCAACCTCATCTCCTACTACCATCCAACAGAAACCCTCTGCTTCTGACAAGTTATCCTTACCTAAACACATAAAAGTTTCACGCTAACCTTCACGCCTACTACTCTCTTTCTCCTAGCCTGGAATATTCTTCCCTTGTCTCTACTTATCCAAACCTTACTTCTCTGGCAAAGCACAATGGCTCATGCCTGTAAATTCCAGCATTTGGGGAGGCCAAGGCAGGAAGACACTTGAGCTCAGGACTTTGAGACACCCTGGCCCCTTCTCTACAAAAAAGAAATACTTAGTTGGGCATGGTGGCACACACCTGTAGTCCCAGCTACTTGGTGGGGTGGGGGGTGCTGAGGTGGAAAGATTACATGAGCCCAGGTGGCTGAGGCTGCAGCAAGCTATGATCACGCCACCGCACTCCAGCATGGGTGACACAGTGAAACCCCCGTCTCAAGCCACAAAAAACAAGCCTTACTTCACCATGAAGGCATGTCTTCACATCTCTTCCCTGTCTTTCTATAGATTTGTGATCTACAGATGTCATGTGACAGCATCATAAGAATAAAATTGTGTTGAATGTTTTGTTGTAATGATAAAATAAGATTTAAAAAGAGCACTTAGGAAGTTTCAAGGTTTTATTTTATTTATTTATTTATTTATTTTTTAAGATGGGGTTTCACCATGATGGCCAGGCTGGTCTTGAACTCCTGATGTCAGGTGATCCACCCACCTCGGCCTCCCAAAGTGCTAGGACTACAGGCGTGAGCCACCACGCCCGGCCTCAAGGTTTTATTTTTTTAATAGCTTTAGGTAAAAATCATGAATAATACAACTGGCTGCTATCTCAAACAAGAAGTCAATCTTTAGGGATCCCCTATCTGGAAAACACTTTCAGGAAACCCAGACCTTGGATTATTGCCATCTTCAGTAGCAGGGTCTTCAAAACAATTTTTCTTTTATTCAGAGTAGATTTATACATTAACAACAATTCATTTCTCAGTTTTTGAAGTTATGTTAAGTTACCTGATTCCTTCCTCTAGATCTTTCACTGAAGAAAAAAAAAATTAAAAAAAAAAAAAAAGTTACCTGGTTCCACTGTCTATAAGCTGGAAAAATACTCAGATACATAAAGCTGACAGAGCCCAATTAGACTGTTGGTAACTTTTTTTTTTAGTTTGAATGTCATTAGTTTATTTATTTATTTATTTTTTATTGCATTTTAGGTTTTGGGGTACATGTGAAGAACATGCAATATTGTTGCATAGGTACACACATGGCAGTGTAATTTGCTGCTTTCCTCCCCATCACCTATATCTGGCATTTCTCCCCATGCTATCTCTCCCCAACTCCCCTTTTTTTTTTTTTTTTTTGAGACAGAGTCTCGCACTGTCACCCAGGCTGGAGTGCAATGGCGCAATCTCGGCTCACTGCAACCTCCGCCTCCTGGGTTCATGCGATTCTCTTGCCTCAGCCTCCTGAGTAACTGGGGCTATAGGCGCACACCACCACACCTGGCTAATTTTTTGCATTTTTAGTTGAGACGGGGTTTCATTATGTTGGTCAGACTGCTCTCGAACTCCTGACCTCGTGATCCGCTGGCCTCAACCTCCCAAAGTGCTGGGACTACAGGCGTGAGCCACTGCGCCCAACAGTGACATTTTAAATTATCTGAAAATACATTAACATTTTCTGCTACACATTCTTAAAAGTTCTTCACTTTAGCCATCACTGGTAGTGGAACACACCTACGTGACCTACAGACAAACTTGTTAGAATCACTTCAAGTTTCTGAGCTTTGAAATCATTTAAAGAACAATTCCATACCAACACGGAATCAAAGTATTTCGTTCTTAGGTACAGTTTTTTCCTTAAAACAATATTGAAAGCCGTGAGATTCTGCAATCATAGAAGCAGTAGGAATAAAGAGAAAGCAAAAATCAAAAATAAAGCCGTGAGAAATGTCAGGATAATGCAGTGGGGAAAAAAACTTTCTAATGACTGACCTTAGCTGTAACTAAGTAATTGCTAATATTTATTTAGCCCCCACTTCATAGTCAAGCATTACTCCAAATCTTTTACGTGATTTCGTTTAACCTATGCACCACCTGTTAAGTAGATATTATTATTATCCCCATTTCACAGTTCAGATACTGAGCTGTTGAAAGTTACCGAGTCCAAGGTCAAAAGTAAACAGTAGAGCAGGGACTCAAACCCAGGTGTACCTGCCACCTGGAAGCATTAAGTCCTTGCTCCTAACTGCCACTTCATTGATCTGGCTTTATGACTTTATAAGTCGTATATCCACCCTGGGCCTCAGTTTATTCATCTGTAAAAATGCAACGAATGCTACAGTGTAGCTTCTTCCAGCTCTACCTAGAGCCGTTATTATCTACCTTACAATCTACCTGAGTGTCAACAAGCCAGTGTCATCCCTTCTTTTAACTGAATTCAATTCAAACAGCATTTACAACGCACCTACTAGGTGTCCAGCCTTTTGCTGCGCGAGCGCCCAAGCCCAATTCCCCCACGGTCGCTGCTCTCTCCCCGACGCCAGCAGGCCTCCTCTTTCCCGGCAACTCTCCGAGACCAGCTGGGGTTCTTCGCCCCTTTGGAGCCCTTCCGGGCACACAGATGTCTCGGGCCAGTCCCAGCTCTGGTCCCCGGGTCCACTCACCCTTCCGGCGGTCTCTGCTGACAGGCGCCGCAGGACCCCGCGTCCCCGCTGCCCCGTCCTCCACGGGGATTGTGTGGTGAGCCCCTGTCTGCGATCGTTCGGCGACTCTGCCTTTCGCCATGGCTGCAGCAAGGTTAAGTGGACGGAGCGCTGCGGTGCCGCGCCCCCTGAACAACAAAACTACGTCGCAGGCTCCTTACTACGCCGAAGGGCCACGGCCAGAGCCACTTCCGGCGCGACCTCCTCACTCGAGACAACCTCAGCACCGCGAGCACAGCGACGCCCAGGTAAGACCCGCAGCGTCCACCCCAGGCTAAACCCCACCCCGTGCCGCCCCCGAGCCTCGCGCGCTCGCGTCAGGCCAGTAACCGCGAGACGAGTCAGGGTCCTGGACCGCCCCCTCCACTGTTCCGCCTCGCCCCGCGCCCGCGGGAAGCATGCGCAGTTGCGGCACCCAAGTCACCCGGCTGCGGCTAGCTGGCACCGGCATCTACAGCGCAGCCTTAATTATCCGGAAGTGCAGCCCCAGGGACTTCAAACCTTTTGTCCAGGCCACCGGAAGTGCCTGCGAGTGAGTAGTCGGCGTTTCGCGGCTGAGGCTGATTCAGCTCATTACGTCAGTTCCGCAGCTGCTGTCTTCAATTTGGAAGCGCCAGACAGTGCTTGGTCTAAAGATGGTGGAAAATACAAAGGCTCAGCAAAACCTACCTGAATTTCAGAAAACTAAGGCTCAGAGAGGGCTACCTACCACCTGAAGGTCACAGGGTGGCAAAAATGGGCTTAGAATCCAGGTTGTCCTGTTTTGTATTAGCTGGTGCCCCTTACTGCTAAACCCAAGTCACCACTACACTTGGCTTATCCTTTAGCTAAGCGGAAACATGCCTTTTCCACAGTTAACTTTTTCTGCTTCTACCCCTCAGAGCACATTCAGCTTACAAACCTTGGTTACCTCTTGAAAGTAACTTGTAGGTCGGGCGCGGTGGCTAACGCCGGTGATTTCAACACTTTGGGAGTCCAAGGCGGGTGGATCATTTGAGGCCAGGAGTGTGAGCCCAGCCTGGCCAACATGGTGAGATGAGACCACGTCTCTACTAAAAATACAGAAATTAGCTGGGCATGGGTGGTTTGTAATCTCAGCTACTCGAAAACCTGAGGAGAATCGCTTGAACCCGGAAGGCAGAGGTTGCAGTGAGAGATTGCGCTGCTGCACTCCAGCACAGCGACAGCAAGACTCAACTCAAAAAAAAAATTGATTGTTCCTATTCAATAATTACATTTCTAGATAATTATTCCATGAAAATAAACATAAATAATTCCTTCTGTAGTAAAACTGAAAAAATGAAAGCAATCTAAAAATCCAACACTAAATAAAAATGGTTAAGTAAATTATGGGAAACCCATTCAATTGGACAATGCTTATGGGAAAACATTCCAAGAGATAACTATTTTTTTCTTTTTTTCTTTTTTCTTATCCTGTCTGCTCTAGACACAGATATAACTATTTAAAAAAGGCCAGGTGTTTTAGTTCAAAAGTGTATGAAAGTAAGTATTAAAAAAAAAAAAAAAAAAAGCCGGGTGTGGTGGCTCCTGCCTGTAATTCCAGCTCTTTGGGAGGCCAAGGCGAGCGAATCACGAGGTCAAGACATCCAGACCATCATGGCCAACATGGTGAAGCCCCGTCTCTACTAAAAATACAAAAATTAGCTGGGCGTGGTGGTGCGTGCCTGTAGTCCGAGCTACTGGGGAGGCTGAGGCAAGAGAATCCCTTGAACCTGGGAGGCGGATGTTGCAGTGAGCCAAGATCGCGCCACTGCACTCCAGCCTGGCGATAGAATGAGACTCCGTCTCAAAAAAAAAAAAAAAAAAAAGGCGGGGGGGGCCGGGGGCGATCCCTCACGCTGTAATCCCAGCACTTTGGGAGGCCGAGGCAGGTGGATTACAAGGTCAGGAGATCGAGACCATCTTGGCCAACATGGTGAAACCCCGTCTCTACTAAAAATACAAAAAAATTAGCTGGATGTGGTGGCGCACGCCTGTAGTCCCAGCTTCTCAGGAGGCTGAGGTGGGAGAACTGCTTGAACCCAGGATTGCAGTGAGCCGAGATCATTCCACTGCACTACATCCTGGTGACAGTGCAAGGCTGTGTCTCAAAAAATAAAAAAAAAAGAAAGAAAAGCACAACTCAACAGAAAAATGAGCAAAGAACATGAATTGTCAATACACAGAAGAAAAAATTAAATGTGTTTAAGACACCTGAGTGTGCAGTGGGAAAGCCAACTCCAAAAATGAAGAAATTCAAAAAAATTAGGAAAAGATCAACAACCTCAGTACAGTGTGGTAAGAGTGATTGAGGGGTGCACAGATTCCAATAGCAGAAGAGAGGAATATCAATTACAGTGGGGCGTAAAGTCTCCTAGGAAGCAGGATTAAAACTGATTTTTAGAGGATGAATAGGAATTAACAAAGCTGAAAGGGGGGAAAATACCTTTTTCAAAGGCTAGAAGCTACTGCTTATATTAGAAAAAGAGCTTCAAGCAAAGGGTGGAAGAATGGAAAGAAATGATATGAAAGATATAAGACCAGGACCTTATCATAAACTACTAAAAGTTTGAACTTCATCCTCAAAGATATTTAACCAGAGAGGGACTTACTAAGATTTGTATTTTCAGGTCCAGGCGTGGTGGCTCAAACCTGTAATCCCAGCACTCTGGGAGGCCGAGGTGGGCAGATCACAAGGTCAAGAGATGGAGACTATCCTGGCCAACTTGGTGAAACCCCGCCTCTACTCAAAATACAAAAATTAGCCGGGCATGGTGGCGCACACCTGTAGTCCCAGCTACTTGGGAGGCTGAAGCAGGAGAATCACTTCAACCCGGGAGGTGGATGTTGCAGTGAGCCAAGATTGTGCCACTACACTCCAGCCTGGCAACAGAGTGAGACTCTGTCTCAGGAAAAAAAAAAATTGTATTTTCAAAGCTTACTCTGACTGCCTATGGAAGAATGCCAAACCAAGAGCAGAAGGAAAAGTTAGAAGGTTACTGTAATAATCCTGGCCTGACCCAGCCTAATGTACTGGAAACAAAGAGAAGATATCAGATATAAGATGATTTATGAGAACTATCTCAACTTTTATTACATTAATTACATGAATATATACATAGTCGGTGAGGCGGGGAGCTGAAAAAAAAAAAAGAATATATACATAGTCATTCTAGACAATTTTTTTTTTTTGAGACGGAGTTTCGCTCTTGTTGCCAAGGCTGGAGTGCAATGGCGCGATCTCTATTCCCCGAAACCTCCGCCTCCCCGGTTCAAGCGATTCTCCTGCCTCAGTATCCAGAGTAGCTGGGATTACAGGCATGTACTACCATGCCCAGCTAATTTTGTATTTTTAGTAGAGACAGGGTTTCTCCATGTTGATCAGACTGGTCTCGAACTCCTGATCTCAGGTGATCCACCCACCTCAGTCTCCCAAAGTGCGCGAGCCATCGCACCTGGCCTACAGACAAATATTGAAAAAGCAAATTATAATAGAGAAAAACATTAAGGCCAGGTGGGGTGGGTCATGCCTGTACTCCCAGCATTTTTGGAGGCTGAGGAGGGAAGATTGATTGAGCTCAGAAGTTTGGGACCAGCCTGAGCAACATTGTGAAACCCTGTCTCTACAAACAATACAAAAATTAGCTGGGCATGGTGGCAGGTCCCAGCTACTCAGGAGGCTGAGGCGGGAGAATGGCTTGAGTCCAGTAGGTGGAGGTTGCAGTGAGCCGAGATCATGCCATTGCACTGCCGCCTGGGTGACAGAGCCAGACCCTGCCTCAAAGTACAAAAACAAAAACAAAACATTAACGCAAAAAAAAACAAAAAAACATTAAAATCATCTCTCATACGTTGGCAGCGGCGAATCCGTACGGGTCTGTAGCAACCTCAATTCTTGCCGCCTCAGAAGAATTTGACCAAAGGCCATAAGGCAGAGTGAGAGACCGAGACAAGTTTTAGAGTAGTGAAAGTTTCTTTAAAAACTTTAGAGCAGAAATGAAAAGAAGTAAAGTACACTTGGAAGAGGACCAACAGGTGACTTGAGAGATCAAGTGAACAGTTTGACCTTTGAGTTGGGGTCTTATACATTGGCCCGGGGTTATTTCTCCCCTGATTCTTCCCTCGGGATGGGCTGTCCACATGTGCAGTGGTCTGCCAGCACTTGGGAGGGGCTACATGCACAAAGTGTTTACTGAAGTTGCACACATGCTCACATGAGGCAGTTTTTCCCTTACCAGTCCAGCGTTCCTAGAGGAAGGTCATACACCAGTTAAATTCAGCCATTTTGCCTCTTAGTGTGCATGCTTGAGCCAGAGGGCTTACTGAGAAGCTGCTGATCATCAGTTTCAGGTTTTTTTCTATCTGTTGGGAGACTGCCTTTCCCTGGTGCTGGCTGCAACCAATTATTGTTTCAGAAAGGCAGTTTAACAGCTACCTAACCATCACCTGATGGTTGCCTGACACTCCTGCTAAAGTGGAAAGGCCTTCTCCTGCCCTGCTCATGTCTGATTAGCTACCTACTGTAACAATACCACCATCCATAGATAATTTTAATATTGGAATTTATCCTCCTGGGATATTAAAAATGTTACAAAGTAGAATCTAGAGGACAGTGTCACTTAGCGTCCTCAGACAAAGATGTTAGTGAGAGGAAAGGCGCTAGGTGTTTGGAGAGTTTCTGGTTTAGGAGGCTGAATGTGGTAACAGTGGGACCACAACCCCAGCCAGTGTGTAGGCTCTAGACATCATTGCAGGAAGGAATTCAAGGATGAGTCAGAGAACAGTGAAAGTACAAGGATTTATTGCAAGGTGAAAAGTACACACTGAAGAAAGGGGAGTGCAGGTGTACTCAAGGAGTAGTCGCCCAGTAGAGTTTGAGATTTCTACATTTCTGTGTTTCTTTAACCAAAGAGTGGAGTAGTCGTAAAGACTCCTGGAAAAATTCCTGGATTTGTCAAAAATGTGGTGTCACCTATTTTTACACCAAATATGTTTGTTGCTGGAACTGTCAGGGAGTTGATGGGCGTGTGATTATGTTTTATTGTTTTTGTTTGTGTTTTGTTTTTTTGAGAGAGTCTTGCTCTGTTGCTCAGGCTGGAGTGCAGTGGTGTGATCTCTGCTCACTGTACCCTCTGTCTCGCAGGCTCAAGTGATTCTCCTGCCTCAGCCTCCCAAGTAGCTGGGACAACAGGCACATGCCACCACAAATGGCTAATTTTTGTATTTTTAGTAGAGATGAGATTTCATCATGTTGGCCAGGCTGGTCTCAAATGCCTGACCTCAAGTGATCCGCCCGCTTAGGCCTCTCAAAGTGCTGGGATTACAGGCATGAGCTACACACCTGGCCTATGTTAATGAGCCTATAATGAGATTCTAGGTGAAATCTAGGTCAAATCCAGCACTAAGTTGGATACAGTCAGTTTTGGCAAGCTTAGCCCACACCTTGATTTTTCAGGGTCTTAGCCCCTACTTTATGCAAATATTTCTTTTCTTTTTATTTATTTATGTTTAATTTTTGTTTAAAATGTTTTGAAGAATCATCCAGCCCAAAATGTCACTTTTTTTTTTAATGCAGATATTTCATGTTTCCTTTTTGCTAGTTATATGAAACTGCTGCCTGACATTTTCTATTCTCCTGTGACCACCCTGTATTATTCCTACTCACTGGGAATATAGGTGGTAAGAAATTATAGGAAGAGGAGTTGGATTAAAGGAAAAGATGTTGAATTTTGTTGTGATGGTCTTTAACTCCTGGATTCAGCCATATTTCCACCTCAGCCTCCCAAGTAGCTGGGATTACAGGGATGAGCCAATACCACACCTGGCCTCTTAGGCACTTTCTATTCTTACTTCCTGACTCCTGCCACCTTTTTTCAGCTAAAACTGATCTTTTTATGGTAATCAGTGAACTTATCTTTTTTATTTGAGGGGGGCGAGGAAAGGGTAGTGGGGACAGAGTCTCTCTCTGTTGCCCAGGCAGGAGCGCAGTGGCTCAATCTCGGCTCATTGCAACCTCTGCCTCCTGGGTTCAAGCGATTCTCCTGTCTCAGCCTCCTGAGTAGCTGGGATTACAGGCATGTGCCACCATGCCCTGCTAATTTTTATATTTTTAGTGGAGACAGTGTTTTACCATGTTGGTCAGGCTGGTCTCGAACTCCTGACCTCAGGTGATCCTCTCACCTCAGCCTCCCAAAGTGCTGAAATTACAGGTGTGAGCCACCACGCCCAGCCCAGTGAGCTTATTTTTGTTGCATTCAGTTAGTTTCTATTTATTTTTCCTCTGCATTGCTTAATCCATTAACTGTTCCATCTTTCATGGTTTCCATGATAGTTCTCTAAACACTTGCAGGAAACTCATCTTTTCTCCACTGCTTAAAGGCTAGTAGTATTTCCCTCAGGGTATCCACTCTACCTTGGGATAAGAGTTGATGACTCTCACGGCAAGGCTCAGTGGCTCACGCCGATGACTCTTCCTTTCTTTCTTTCTTTCTCTCTCTCTCTCTCTCTCTTTCTTTTTTAAAGGGAGTCTCACTCTGTTGCCCAGGCTGGAGTGCAGTGGTGCAATCTGAGCTCACGGTAACCTCTGCCCCCCAAATTCAAGCGATTCTCTTGTCTCAGCCTCCCCACTAGCTGGGATTACAGGCATGCGCCACCATGCCCAGCTAATTTTGCATTTTTAGTAGAGACTGGGTTTCTCTATGTTGTTCAGGCTGATCTCGAACTCCTGACCTCAGGTGATCCACTTCCCTTGGCCTCCCAAAGTGCTGGGATTATGGGCATAAACCACCACGCCCCGTCCCCCCCTTTTTTTTGAGACAGAGTCTTGGTCTGTCCGCCCACGCTGTAGTGCAGTGGCATAATCTCGGCTCACTGTAACCTCCGCCTCCCAGGTTGAAGCGATTCTTCTGCCTCAGCCTCCCAAGTAGCTGGGACTACAGGCACGCGCTACCACACCTGGCTAATTTTTTTGTATTTTTAGTAGAGACAGGGTTTCACCGTGTTAGCCAGGATGGTCTCAATCTCCTGACCTCGTGATCCGCCCGCCTCTGCCTCCCAAAGTACTGGGATTACAGGCATGAGCCCTCACGCCCGACCTCTAGAAAGGTGTTTTAAAATAAATCAGGGCCAGGTGCTGTGGCTCATGCCTGTAATCCTAGCACTTTGGGAAGCTGAGGCGGGCGGATCACGAGGTCAGGAGTTTGAGACCAGCCTGCCCAAAATGGTGAAACCTCATCTCTACTAAAAATACAAAAATTAGCCAGGCATGGTGGTGCCTGCCTGTAATCCCAGCTACTTGGGAGGCTGAGGCAGAAGAATTGCCTGAACCTGGGAGGCAGGGGTGGCAGTGAGCTGAAATCATGCCATTGTACTCCAGCCTGGGGGACAAAATCCAGACTTTGTCTCAAAAAAAAAAAAAAGTAAAAATTGGTTGGGCGAGATGGCTCATGCCTGTAATCCCAGCACTTTGGAGGCCGAGGCGGGTGGATCACGACGTCAGAAGTTCGAGACCGGCCTGGCCAACATGGTAAAACCCTGTCTTTCCTAAAAAATTAGCTGGGCATGATGGCATGGACCTGTAATTCCAGCTACTCAGGAGGCTGAGGCAGGAGAATCGCTTGACCTCGGGAGGCAGAGGTTGCAGTGAGCCGAGATCATGCCATTGCACTCCAGCCTGGGTGGGCAATGGAGCAAGACTCCATCTCAAAAAAAATAAATAAATAAATAAAAATTAAGAGTCCCTATCCTTTTTTTTGTTTTACTTTTTTTATCTAGCTTTTTACTTTCCAGAGTCCCTATCCTTATCTCTAATTCCACTTCCCTAAAATAGCCATTATAAGATTTCTATGTGCAATATTAATTGCAATATTAATCCTAGAACAATCTGTCCTCTATATATCCTAAGCAGAACACAGTGCCTGGCATACATCGAAGTACTTAATAAATAATATTTGAAAATTCACTGAATGAGTTGTAAGCAGTTTTGAAGTTGGGGTGGCATAGTTAGCAAGAAGGGTTGGCAGCTGTAGGCTATTTCCCCAAACAAGTTAGGGTGAGCTTCTTGAGTTAGGCATTCATTTATGCACCTCAAGTACCCAGAAGCATGCCTGAACACTCTACCATTTATTTATTGAAGACCTATACAATTACCCAATAATATACTGCGAAGAGGAATTTGATACTGCAGCCTGCTTCACTACTTCTGACTTCCTTGAATAAGGCTCCCTGCCCTATTAAACTGGCCCAGTGCCTTGTTTAATAGGCATGTGGCCTCAGGGCAGAACTCCTACCCCAAGGGGATCTTAGCCTTTGACAACTGACCAGACAAGCAGGATCACAAGACTCTCCTGCAGGCCAGCAGACAGACTCATATGCATGGCCAGCATGTCTGGATGGGACACTGCCCAATTAGAACCTCTAAGAGACAGTGATCTGTCTGCCTGCATGAAAAACTCAGCTCACTGTAAAATAAATAAATAAATAAATAAATAAAAAGAGACAGTGATCTGTCAACACCTCTTTGTGAGGGTATTGATCCCCTCTTCTTTGGGGGATTTGTCTGAGAGCCAGCTTCTTTGTGGAAAGGGCAGTCAAAGCCCAGAAGAAGTCAGTATCTCAGTCACACTGAAAATACAATGTTAAAGCACTAACCTGGAATGTGGTAATTTACAGCTGTCACACCACAATCACTAAGTGAAATCACATTTTGCACAGACTTCCAAAGCCACAATCATATGAAAACTATTTTTATTGTGTTGAAAGATTGGTAGAAGCAGTTTGTCTGAAGTGTAAAAAATCTACTATAAGATTTCTGTTGAGAAGCACAAATATACAAGGCAAAGTGGTTATTTTTTATTTTACATCAGAATATATTTAGTTATCAATAAAGTGATGTACTAAGCATAGAAGAGTGACTTAAGGTGGATTCTTTGATAGTTGATAACTTTATTAAATCAATAAAACCAAATCAAATTTCCTAGAATTTACCTTCATGAGAATAAAACTTCTTAGCAGGACTGGTACACTCTTAGGCTCTGATTCAGCTTTGTTTTCTTCTTCAAGAAGACTAGATAAATGTGACAACTATTTGCCATATAGTATTAAATCCTGTGTTAGAAATAAAGAAATAACAACAATAAAACTAATCAGCTATAAGATGCTATTGGGACAAGTGGGGAAAATTTAGTATAGATTTAACATTAGATAATAGCATCAAATCACTGGGCGTGGTGGCTCACACCTGTAATCCCAGCACTTTGGAAGGCTGAGGAAGGAGGATCACTTGAGCCCAGAAGTTCAAGACCAGCCTGGTCAACCTAGGGAGATCCCATCTCTATAAAATATAAAAATAAAATTAGCCAGCTGAACAAGGTGGCTCACGCCTGTAAACCCAGCACTTTGGGAGGCCAAGGCAGGCAGATCACCTGAAGTCGGGAGTTCCAGACCACCCTGACCAACATGGAAAAACCCCATCTCTACTAAAAATACAAAATTAGCCAGAAAATTAGCCGGGTGTGGTGGCACATGCCTGTAATCCCAGCTACTCAGAAGGGTGAGGCAGGAGAATCAGTTAACCCGGGAGGCGGAGGTTGTGGTGAGACGAGATTGCGCCATTGCACTCCAGCCTGGGCAACAAGAGCAAAACTCTATCTCAAACCAAAAACAAAAACAATACAAAAATTAGCTAGCTGGGCATGGTGGCAGGTGCCTGTAATCCCAGCTACTCCAGAAGCTGAGGCTGGAGAATCGCTTGAACTCGGGAGGCAGAGGTTGCAATGAGCAGAGATTGTACCACTGTACTCCAGCCTGGTGACAGAGCAAGACTCTATCAAAAAAAAAAAAAAAAAAAAAGAAGAAAGAAAGAAAAAAGGAAGGAAAGGAAAGGAAGGGAAAGGGGCCAGGTGTGGTGGTTCACGCCTGTAATCCAAGCACTTTGGAGGCCAAGGCGGGCGGATCACCTGAGGATGGGATTTCAAGACCAGCCTGACCAACATGGTGAAACCCCGTCTTTAAAAAAAAAAAAAAAGAAAGAAAGAAAAGAAAGAAAAAAGAAAACTTGATTTCCCAAAGTCCCTTGCAGTAAACATGGCCAGATGACATGGGTGAAGTCAATGAGATATACTCAGACATGCAGACATGCATGTGGGTGGGGCTTTGGGGACTCTATTGTTTAAAAAAATTAATAGGAAAATCAGCAGGGTGCTTCTGCCTCCCTGCCATCCTTTTTGGGAGAGGTGGAAAGAGAACTGGACTTAGAAAGTCTGGGTTTAAATCCTAGGTTGGCTTCTTACTGTTCTCCGACCTTGGCAATTGATTTAACTCCTCTTACTTTCACTTTCCTTATCTGCAAAATGGAGCTATAATCCTTATTACATGGAGAAGGTATAATGTGTACTAAGTATCAAGCTTTAGTAACTATCCAACCAATATTATTTTGGGTATTGCTCTCTGTAAAACACTTAAAATCCAGAAGGCCTTTTAGCTTCCGGCCTTCTTGTCTCTAACCTGCTTCTGCCACTCTGAGCTCTGTTACACAGAGGTTATTCACCAGGCAACGTGGGAAATAAGAGTGCCTGACTGTAAATTGTCCCTGCTCTTCAGAGCAATAGCAACACAACAAAAATTGTTTTATTGTTTCCAGCCTCCTTTCCAGCATGATTGTGCTACAGTAAACTAACACCAAGTAGGTGGCTGGGGCAAAACTAAGTAGTGTGCACAAGGAGACTACCCCCATCTGGGTAGAAGCTACGGCTTCATCAGATGCCACCATCGGTAGGAGAACAAAACTGAACCAGAGTGGTAGACACCAGCGATGCCTCTCAAACAACAGGCGACTAGCTGTGCGAGAACCCTGACTGTGTCATCTCTCTCCCTGACCTCTTTTCCAGCACAGGGAAGGAGACAAGGTGTACCAGGGCATGGCCTGGCCTCCACCTGCCTTCCAGGGCACTAGAGTGGGAGAAAGATAGAAAATGTCAACCAATCTCTTCTTGCCATAAGTGTAGCTTGGCTTAGATAGGCAGAGAGCTTTAAATCAATAATGAGATTGATTTAAACTCTGTCTCAAAAAAAAAAAAAAAAAGGAGGATTAGAGAGACAGCAATAGCAAGCACACAGAGCTGATGCCCTCTTAACTCTTCTTGGTAGGTGATTGAACTTGGCCTTTCAGAGATGAGGTTTCTCCGTGTTGGTCAGGCTGCTCTCAAACTCCTGACCTCAGGTGATCCACTTGCCTCGACCTCCCAAAATTCTGGGATTACAGGTGTGAGCCACCACGCCCAGCCTGGCCATGTATGTTTCAACATGTAGTAACACAATGTTCTTGGCTATCTTTTTTTTTTTTTCTTGAGATGGAGTCTCGGTCTGTTGCCCAGGCTAGTGTGCAGTGGCGTGGTCTTGGCTCACTGCAACCTCCATTTACTGGGTTCAAGCGATTCTTTTGCCTTAGCCTCCTGAGTAGCTGGGATTACAGGCACCTGCCACAACACCTGGCTAATTTTTTTTGCATTTTTAGTAGAGACGGGGTTTAACCATGTTGGCCAGGCTGGTCTCGAACTCCTGACCTCATGATCTGTCCACCTTGGCCTCCCAAAGTGCTGGGATTACAGGCGTGAGCCACCACGCCCAGCAACTCTTGTCCTTTTGGATTTAATTTTGTTAATTCTGGCGGACAGAGCAAATATAACTAAAGAGATTTAATTAAAACAGCTAGCTCATGGGACCCGGCGTGGTGGCTCACTCCTGTAATCCCAGCACTTTGGGAGGCCAAGGCGGGTGGATTACGAGGTCAGGAGTTCGAGACCAGCCTGGTCAACATGGTGAAACCCTGTCTCCACCAAAAATACAAAAATTAGCTGGATGTGGTGGCACATACCTGTAGTCCCAGCTACTTCGGAGGCTGAGGAGAAGGATCGCTTGAACCTGGGAGGCAGAGGTTGTAGTGAGGTGAGATCATGCTACTTTACTCCAGCCTGGGTGTCAGAATGAAACTCCATCTCAATAAAATAAATAAACATAAAAACATTAGCTAGGTGTGGTGGTGCATGCCTGTGGTCTCAGCTACTCAGGAGGCTGAGGCAGGAGGATGGGTTGAGCCTATGAGTTCAAGGCTGCAGTGAGTTATGATCATGCCACTACACCCTAGCTTGGGCAACAGACAAGATCCTGTCTCAAAACAAAACAAAACAAGAACAAACCCCTTTTTTTTTGAGACAGAGTTTCGCTCTGTCACCCAGGCTGGAATGCAGTGGCGAAAAATCAGCTCACTGCATACTCAATCTCTGCCTCCCAGGTTCAAGCAATTCTCCTTCCTCAGCCTCCCAAGTAGCTAGGATTACAGGCGCCTTCCACCATGCCCAGCTAATTTTTTGTATTTTTAGTACAGATGGGGTTTCACCATGTTGGTCAGATTGGTCTTGAACTCCTGACCTCAGGTGATCCACCTGCCTCAGTCTCCCAAAGTGCTGAGATTACAGCATGAGCCACCGCGCCCAGCCAGTCCGAACAATTATAATAACCACAGGGCCGGGCGTAGTGGCTCACGCCTGTAATCCAAGCACTTTGGAGGCCAAGGCGGGTGGATCACCTGTGGTTGGGAGTTCAAGACCAGCCTGACCAACATGGTGAAACCCCGTCTTAAAAAAAAAAAAAAACATCTGGTCTCTGCCTCCTGGCTTGCCCTATTCAAGTCATTCCTCAGACTGTTACCGGAGTGATCTTTCTAAAACATAGATCTGAGTGTACACATCCCTGCTCCAAATTATCTGAGGCTCTTTATCGCCTGTAATCAAGGACTTTATGAACCAATCCCTACCTACCTGCTTCTCTAGCCCATTGCTCTCTACCTCTCACCTCTCTTTAAACTTCCACAATATTAGACTAAGTTTTAAGGGATTGCTCCTCAAAGCCCCGTCTAAACCATTTCTGTCTCTGCCTAGATGAGGATGTACAAAGACTTCTCCAAAAAGCTTGACTTTGCTGGGGCTGGATTCAGGTGTGTTCCTGTTGTAGGATTGAGGTCACAGGGATTGAGACACAAGAGTTGGAATTAAGGTGGGTGGAGTGTCATCACCTTGCTGATTCTCTGTCAACATCTCTGGATACCTGCCTTAACAATAGCAGAATCAGCAGCGAATATCCACATTCCTTTGATATCTGTTTTCTTTGTGTGCTGCAATGTCTGCTAAATGGATTACCTGGCATTTCTAAATCAGAAGCAGTCTCAGAGTGAGTGTCATGTAGGTCAGAGGCTGCTGTGGCTTAGATTTACTGGGCCTCTTAAGTTGCTGTTGTTGCTGAAGGGATCAGGAAGTAAGGATGGGGAGGGCAAGGGACTTAAGGAGTAAGAGAGGACACAGCAGAGTAGTTCTGTGTCTTCAAAGACTATTTTATTAAAGGCCAGGTTGTTCCTTGCCTCCTTTTGTTGTGTAATGATTGGAAGCACCTCAAACTTCACTCCCGTTGGTTATACACGATTTACTGAACTAGTGTGCTGTAAGAACACAAAAAGTGTGTACTAGTGACTGCTACTGGAGCAAATACAAGGAGAGTTGGTCAAGGTCTGGAAATGCTAGCATCCACTAGAATATAATTAGTAATGTGTCAGGTGGTGGTATTATGGATAACTTTTTTTGAAAATTTTAAAATTAGTTCATCTTTTAAATAATGTTAAGAGAAGAAGGGGTAGGGAGGGGAGAATGCTGTCCCCTTGAGACCTGAAAGTTCTAGGGCCTAATATAATGGAATGTACTTATAGAAGCTCCTCAACTTATGATGGGGTTATGTACTGATAAACCCATTGTAAACTGAAAATCTAGTAAGTCAAAAGTGCATTTAGACTGAAGCAGGTGGATCACCTGAGGTCAGGAATTTGAGACCAGCCTGGCCAAGATGGTGAAACCCTGTCTCTACTAAAAAAAAAAAAAAAGAAAGAAAAGAAAAGAAAAATTAGCCAGGCATGGTGGCGGATGCCTGTAATCCCAGCTCCTCGGAAGGCTAAGGCAGGAGAATCGCTTGAACCCTGGAGGTGGAGGTTGCAGTGAGCCAAGAGTGTGCCACTGCACTCCAGCATGGGTGACAAGAGTGAAACTCCATCTCAAAAAAGAGAAAAGTGCACTTAACACACCAAGCCTAAGCCAAACTTCAGAGCTTAGCTCAGCCTACCTTAAACGTACTCAGAACACTTACATTAGCCTACAGTTGGACAAAGTCATCTAACACAAAGCCTACTTGATAATGAAGTCTTAAATATCTCATGTACTTGATTGAATACTGTACTGAAAGTGAAAACAGAATGATTGTATGGGTACCATCCTAAAGTCAAAAATCCTAAGTTGAACCATCATAAATCACAGACCATTTGTATACCATAATGATTCATTTCAGTCCATGAGTCACCATGGAGCGCATCAGAATACACCTGTAGAACTAGAGTCATAGAAGATCCCTACCCTAAAGTAGTCCAATTTTTCCTTTCTTTCTTTCTTTCTTTTTTTTTTTTTTTTTTTTTTGAGACAGAGTCTTGCTCTGTCACCAGGCTGGAGTGCAGTGATGCAATCTCAGCTCACTGCAACCTCTGCCTCCTGGGTTCAAGTGATTCTCCTGCCTCAGCCTACCTAGTAGCTGGGACTACAGGCGTGTGCCACCACACCCACCTAATTTTTGTATTTTTAGTAGAGATGGGGTTTCACCATGTTGGCCAGGATGGTTTTGATCTCCTGACCTCATGGTCCGCGTCCCAAAATGCTGGGATTACAGGCATGCTCCACTGCACCTGGCCTTTTTTTTTTTTTTTTTTTTTTTTTTTTGGAGCCCGAGTCTTGCTCTGTTGCCAGATTGGAGTGCAGTGGTGCAATCTCAGCTCACCACAACCTCCGCCTCCCCGGTTCCAGCGATTCTCCTGCCTCAGCCTCCCAAGTAGCTGAGACTACAGGCACCTGTCACCACGCCAAACTAATTTTTTGTATTTTAGTAGAGATGGGGTTTCACCATGTTGCCCAGCTTGGTCTCTAACTCCTGGCATCAAGCAATTCTCCCCTGGCTTCCCAAAGTGCTAGGATTACAGGTGTGAGCCACTGTGTCCAGCTTCAATTCTTCCTTTTATAGAAGAGAAAACAGACCTAGAGGGTTCAAGTAGTTTTTCCACATTAACACAACTCATTTGTGGTAGTGCTGAAAAGAGAATTTAGGCTTCTTATCTTTTGTCAAAGGAAGGAGCGATTTTAGTCTTTCTTAGTACCTTTCAAACTCACTGCGACTCCTCCTCACCTAGCCCTTTACCCTATTGTCTTTTCTGTCCTCCAGCAAGCCTCTCATCTAGCTCTCAGGTGAGATAACAGATGAGTCTACCTCACAAGTCAGGGCATTCCTGTCACACTGTCCCAAGAAATCTCACCACATTCTGCTCTAGTTGCCACTAGTCACAGAGCGTTTCTTCCACTCAGCACACGTCACCATGAGATGCTAATCTTTCCCACTCACTCCTCACTCCTTGCCTGCCCTTGACTTGAGAGCAAGAAAACCATAGCTCTCTGACAGTTCTCTTCAAATAAATCCTCACTTCCCAAACTTCCTCTCCTTGATTTTCTTTTCTTGGGCCAAAAGTGGGTAATGGGCTACAGGTTTCACAACCAATTTGGAGGCTACCCTTTGAGCTAGTCCTGTATAAATGATCAGATATGTCTCTATATATGGGGGTAGTTGCACTTATTGTCTAAGCTCCAAAACTAAGAAAATAGGAAAATCTAATTTAACATCCTGCCTCAGCAGCATTTATTCTTTCCCAGTTTTATTTCTTAATGCATTCCAGCGGAGAATTTTAAATTTAATTTTCATTAGGTTAAGCATTCCAGTGAGAGAACATACACCTCTTTTTGAGTTTGTTAGACCTTGTAGGACCAGCCTGTGTCTCCTTCTTTCCCCTTAGCTGGGGACATTCAATACCACCTGCAGGCTCAGTCTTGATCTAGTCATTGGACAAAATTTGCCCAGAGGCAAGAGGAATTTATGACACTTCAATTCCCAACTCTGAGGTTTTCTTTCTTTTTTTTTTTTTTTCTATTTCTGTTCAAGTAGGGAAGACATTCTAAGAGGTTTTTTTTGTTTGTTTGTTTTGGTTTTTTTGAGACAGAGTTTCGCTCTTGTTGCCCAGCCTGGACTGCAATGGGACGATCTTGGCTCGCTGCAACCTCTTCCTTCTGGGTTCAAGCGATTCTCCTGCCTCAGCCTCTCAAGTATCTGGGATTACTGGCATGAACCACTAGGCCCAGCAAAATTTTTTTTTTTTTTAATAGAGACAGGGTTTCACCATGTTGGCCAGGCTAGTCTTGAACTTCTGACGTCAGGTAATCCGCCCACCTTGGCCTCTCAAAGTGCTGGGATTACAGGTGTGAGCCACAACACCCAGCCCCTTTTTTTTTTCACTCTGAGGTTTTCTATCAAGGCTGTTGCTAAGCTGAACTCAAGTCCCAGCTGTGTGTGTGTGTGTGTGTGTGTGTGTGTGTGTGTGTGTGTGTGTGTATTTCTTTTTTGTAGACAGAGTCGTGCTCTGTCACCCAGGCTGGAGTACAGTGGCAGTAGAGTGAAGTATTGTGGCCCAAGCTGAGCCAATGGCAGTCTTACCTGGGAATTTTACTGGCACTCTTGGAAAGTAGTTGGTTTCTGCTGGGGTTTCTAGGTTGGGTGCAGTGGCTTACAACTGTAATCCCAGCACTTTGAGAGGCTAAAACAAGAGGATTGCCAAAGCCTAGGAATTGGAGACCAGCCTGAGCAATATGGCAAGACTCCATCTCTATTTTTAAAAAAAGTCATATTTTGTGCCAAAAATTAGATTACAAAAATATACAAAATAAGGTTTAAAAAATATCACCCTGGCCAGGCATGGTGGCTCATGCCTGTAATCCCAGCACTTTGGGAGGCCAAGGCAGGTGGATCATGATGTCAAGAGATTGAGACCAGCCTGGCCAATATGTTGAAACCTCATCTCTACTAAAAACACAAAAAAATTAGCCAGGCATAGGGGCACACGCCTGTAGTCCCAGCTACTCGGGAGGCTGAGGCAGGAGAATTGCTTGAACCCAGGAGGCAGAGGTTGCAGTGAGCTGAGATGGCACCACCACACTCCAGCCTGGTGACAGAGCAAGACTGTGTCTCAAAAAAAAAAAAAAAGTCACCCTTTGTTGCAGAGAGATACACTGGTCAGATTCACTCAAGAAAGGACTTATTAATCAGCTGGTAAACTCTTTTTTTTTTTAGAAATTTCTTTATTATTACTAATTAAGCGCCAGCTTAATACAGCAGAAAATTTCAAATCACCCTTGATAACACACTTTCTTTTCTCCTACCCGAATTCTTGATCAAGAGTTTTTCAAGTAAAGACATGCTCTTCTCTCTTCTGTATAAAACTTTATGAAATAAAGGCAAAAGACTGTGCATAT
>CAUYNB010046487.1:0-38421 GCA_963574225.1 Lagothrix lagotricha
CCGCCCCCCGCCCCCACCCAGCGCTCCCCGCCCCCACCGCCCTCGTTCACCCTACACGCCCCCCGGGGACACCCCCCCGTCAGCCCGCTCTCTGCCCATGCTCACCCAGCACTCAGCTCACGCTCAGCCAGCGCTCAGCTCACACTCAGCCAGCGTTCACCCCACACTCAGCCAGCGTTCAACCCCACGCTCACCCAGCACTCTGCCCATGCTCACCCAGCGCTCAGCACCCTGTGCTCACCCAGCACTCAGGTCACACTCAGCCAGCGCTCAGCTCATACTCAGCCAGCGTTCACCCCACACTCAGCCAGTGTTCACCCCACACTCAGCCAGCGTTCACCCCACGCTCACCCAGCACTCTGCCCATGCTCACCCAGCGCTCAGCTCACACTCAGCCAGCGCTCACCCCACGCTCACCCGGCGCTCAGCCCACGCTCACCCGGCGCTCAGCCCACGCTCACCCGGCGCTCACTCCACGCTCAGCTGGCGCTCACCCCACGCTCACCCGGCACTCACCCCACGCTCAGCTGGCGCTCACCCCACGCTCACCCGGCGCTCAGCCCACGCTCACCCGGCGCTCAGCCCACGCTCACCCAGCGCGGCCAGGTTGCTGAAGTTGTCTAGCATCACGTCCCGGTAGAGGGCCCTCTGGCTGGTTTCCAGACACTCCCACTCCTCCCGTGAGAAGTAGATGGCCACGTCCTGGAAGGTCACTTGCTCCTGCAACACACACAGCTCCTGAACTGGCCTTTCCCAAGAAAAAGAGGGCTCAGCCTACGGGTGTGGGCGGGAAGGGGGAATGGGGGTGGCCCTGATGTGAACTGATTGTGTCCCCTAAATCCATGCACTGAAGCCCGGAGACCTGAGTGGCTGTGTCTGGGGCTGGGCCTCTGTGGAAAAGATTAAGGTGAAGTCAGGTCAGAAGGTGGGACCCTGACCCATGGGCCTGGTCCTCATAGGAGGCTCCAGAGAGCTCCAGCTCCATCCCTGCACACGTGTGAACACAGCAGTACAGCGGCTGTCTGCAAGCTGGTCACTGGCCCCTGCCAGAAACCGGACCTGCAGCACCCTGAGCTTGGACATCAGCCTGCAGAACAGACGACGCACACGTGTGTAAACCACCCACCGTGTGGTATTTTGTTAGCGCCGCTCTGGGGGACTAAGAGCACCTGAGAGAATCTAGTTCATTTTCCTGTAACAGCCACTGCTCTCCTAAGGTCAATAATGAATCCGATTTTCTCTTCTCTTCCCCCGCCCCTTAAGAGAGAAGGCAAAAAGGGGGACGGGGCACTATGCCTAGGAAGTCGTGCCACAGACCCTCCCCGTGTGTGCTGGGGTCTCAGGCGGCCGGCAGGGCAGAGGGGAGGCTGTGCTCAGCAGCGGCAGGGCTCACCTGAGCCACATCCATGGGAACAGCGAGGCCACCCCTCTGCGGAAGCACAGCACCAAGGACAGATCTGAGGAGACAAGAAATGTGAGTGGGTGCAGCGGCCTGGGAGTGCCCACCCCGCCTGACCCCAGGACCCCCCACTCGGCAAATCAGGACAAATTCAGGAAAAGTCAGTGGTGCACACATAGAGTCTGCTCTGTGACTCCCGGCGGCCACCGGGTGTGGGGAAGCTCAGGGGTGGTGAGGGGCCAGCCCGTCTTTAGGTTAAGGGACAGCTGGCCGCCTCCCACACACAAGAACTCTGAAATACCAGAGCAAGCCAGGCCTGTCATCAGAGGAGGACCGAGGCCAGCCATTGCTGGCTGAAAGCTTAGCTGCAAACACATGACTGGAGAATCTAACCCCAACCGAGGCGGCTGGGGCTCCTCCTCAGGAGACAGGCAGGGCAGCCCATTCCCATTCCGGAGGTGCTGTGCATGGAAGATGTTCTCAGGCACGCTACGAGGAGGCCACCTCGCAGCCTTCCCCCACTGAAAACCTGGTGCAGCCCCGAGAAATCCCATTAATCTTCACTGAGTCTCCAGATCCAGCCACGAGCTGCCTAAACCTTACAGCCCAAGCCCATGGAGAACTCCTCAGCATCCCACTGCTCTCCTGCCACGGTGGGTCCCGACTCCTTCCTCAGTGAAGCTCAGAGCCCCAAGATGCAGAAGAGACCAGTCCCACAGCGCCCCTGAGGAGAGACAGAACCAGCTGGAGGAAGATGGCCCATGCCTGGTCACCTTGTCAGAGGGAGGTGGGGACATGTCATTTTGGCCCCTACAGACTGAAGAATCATAAAGGGCCATCAGGAGCAACTACTGATAAAAAGGGCCATCAGGAGCAACGTATGCAAACGGCAACTGAGATGAAATGGACAAATGGGATGGAAAACACAATATCAGGAAACTGAACAAAGAAAGGGGAAGCCATGCAGCCTTCTATCTGTTGAGGCAACTGAAAATGTAACTTGAACCCTTTCCACAAGGAAAATACCACACCCAGCGGGATTCCCTGGTAAACCCCAGCAAAGCCGACAGAAGCACAGTAGTGATCTTAGAAGCTCTTTGCAGTGAACACAGGAAGAGCAGACACTATCCAGCCTGTCTGAATGAGGCCAGCAAAACCCAAACCAAAAACCTGACAGAGACATTCCAAGGTGCCAGGCAGGGTGGCTCCCGCCTGTAATCCCACACTCTGGGACGCTGGGGCGGGAGGACTGGTTGAACCCAGGAGGTGCCCAACCGGGGCAACATGGCAAAACCCTGTCTCTACAAAAAACACAATTAGCAGGGCGTGCTGGTGCCCATATGCAGTCCAGCCACTCAGGAGGCTGAGGTGGGGAAATTGCTTGAATTCGGGAAGCGGAGGTTGGCAGTGAGCTGAGATCATGCAACTGCACTCCAGCCTGGGTGTCAGCGTGAAACCCAGCCTCCCAGAGTGTGGGATTACAGGCGTGAGCCACCCTGCCTGGCCCCTTGTAATATCTCTATCAGATTTTCGGTTTGGGTTTTGCTGCCTCATTCGGACAGACTGGATAGTGTCTGCTCTTCCTCTGTTCACTGTAAACACCTTCTAAGATCTCAAAAAAAAAAAAAAGATGTTACAAGAAAATTATCTACCTAACTCTCTCATAAACAAAAATTCTTTTAAAAAATTAGGAAGTCAAATCTAGCAGTTTATAGAAAGAATTCTCTGTCATGACCAAGTGATGTGGACCCTAAGAGTGCACAGCTGGTTTGATCCCCATTAGCTGCAGCTGGTGCCCAGGAGGCTCCTCCACCAGCTGCGCTCAGCAGTGGGCACGGGGGGGAGGGGCCTTGCTCGCACTCACCCCGCCCCCCTCAGCCCTCCCACCTCCAGCACAGCAGGTTCTCTCTCCTTCTGACACTCACGGGTAGTTACATTAACTGCAACGTGTTTTCATGAATATGCTTTTCAGCTGGAGATTTTTTTTTTTCACCCTTTCAAGAGCACAGCATCAACTGTGATCACAATGACTTCCCCAACATTTGCTGTCATTTGAAAATAACATAATTATAACCACAGTAACAGAATAAAGGAGAAAACCATATAATACCTATTATCTCAATAGATGCAGAAAAGGCATTTGTTAAAATTCAGCACCTAATCCCAACAAAAACTCTCGGCAAACAAGGAACGGAAGAGAACTTCCTCAACCTGGCAAACCTGCAGCCAGCATCCTGCTTCGTGGGCTGGCCGATACGGAACTCTTCTCCTCTGAGACCAGGGAAAGCAGGGCGTCTGCCTACAGCTTCTCGTTATGTCCACCGCAAGGGGGTAGAAAAAATACATAAAGCCCTATGATCAGACAGAAAGGTCAGCTGCAGTGGCTCACGCCTGTAATCCCAGCACTTTGCGAGGCCGAGGCGGGTGGATCACCTGAGGTCAGGAGTTCGAGACCAGCCTGGCCAACATGGTGAAACCCCATCTCTACTGAAAGTACAAAAATTAGGCAGGCGTGGTGGCAGGCACCTGTAATCCCAGCTACCTGAGAGGGTGAGGCAGGAGAATCACTTGAACTCGGGAGGCAGAGGTAGCAGTAAGCAGAGGTTGCAGTGAGCCAAGATTCCGCTACTGCACTCCAGCCTGGGCAACAGACTGTCTCAAAAAAAGAAAAAAAAAAAAAAACAGAAAAGAAAAGGCTTATAGAAGAAAAAAAATCAGACATTATCTTCATAACACTGAGGTAGGCAAAGATTTCTTTCACAGACCCCCAAAAGCACTTAAAAAAATTACAAATTAGATTTATCAGAATTTAAAATTTTTGCTTATCAAAGCAGTTAAGGGAAAAAAAAGGGAGACTGGGTGCAGCGGTTCACGCCTGTCATCCCAGCACTTTGGGAGGCCAAGGCAGGAGGATTGCTTGAGGCCAGGAGTTTGAGACCATCCTGGGTAACATAGGGAGACCTCTGTCTCTATTTTTTCATTAAAAAAATTTTTTTTAAAAAGAAACACAAAGGCAAGCCACAGACTAAGAGGAAATATTCCCAATACATGTATCTGACAAAGGACTTATATCCAGAACTGTAACTCCTACAAATCAATAAAAAAGAATAAAAATTAAACTGGGCAAAATATTAGAACAGACACTTCAAAGTTATACAGTGGTCTACAAACACAAGAAAATGCACACTGAGCACGTGGGTCATGGGTGGCATTTTCGAATCAAACTCTGACTTTCTCTATCAAGTAGCGATGACTGGCCGAGGTGATAAAAATAACAGCTCCCAGCTGGGCGCGGTGGCTCACGCCTGTAATCCCAACACTTTGGGAGGCTGAGGCAGGCGGACCACGAGGTCGAGATTGAGACCATCCTGGCCAACATAGTGAAACCCTGTCGCTACCAAAAATACAAAAATTAGCCAGACATGGTGGTGTGTGCCTGTAGTCCCAGCTACCTAGGAGGCTGAGGCAGGAGAATCGCTTGAACCTAGGAGGCGCAGGTTGCAGTGAGCCGAGATCGCACCATTGCACTCCAGCCTGAGTGACAGAGCAAGACTGTCTCAGAAAACAAAAACAGGCTCAAGCCTCTAATCCCAGCACTTTGGGAGGCGAAGGCGGGTGGATCACAAGGTCAAAAGATCGAGACCATCCTGGCCAACATAGTGAAACCCTGTCTCTACTAAAAAATACAAAAATTAGCTGGGCGTGGTGGTGTGCACCTGTAGTCCCAGTTACTCAGGAGGCTGAGGTGGAAGAATTGCTTGAACCCGGGAGGCGGAGGTTGCAGTGAGCCGAGATCGTACCACTGCACTCCAGCCAGGCGCCTGGAGACAGAGGGAGACTCTGTCTCAAAACAACAAACAACAAAAAAACCCAGCTCCCTTCAGCTCAACAGCTGTGTTCGCACCACAACCTGGGCTTGGCTTTGCAGCCTGGAAGGCCGAGTAAGGGGAGAGAACCGTGAGACAGGTCAGGAAAGGGGCTAAGGCCAGATGACTCAGGGCTTCCTGAGCCACGGTTTCATGTGTAACGCAACAGAAGTTTTGTACAACACAAGTTTAATAGAGGAGAACAGAAGGATATTGTCATCAGCTACTTTTTTTTCTCCCTGGGCAAATTAACACAGGATTTTTTTTTTTTCTCTGAGACAGCGTCTTGCTCCGTCACCCAGGTTGGAGTGCAGCAGTGCAATCACAGCTCACTGCAGCCTCGACCTCCTGGGCTCAAGTGATCCTCCCACCTGTCTCACTGGTAGCTGGGACCAAAGGTGCATGCATCACCATGCCCTGCAATTGTTTAAAATTTTTTGAAAAGACAGGGTCTCACTATGTTGCCCAGACTGATCTCGAACTCCTGGCCTCAACAGATCCTCTGGCCTCAGCCTCCCAAAGTGCTGGGGTTTCAGGTGTCAGCCACAGCACCCGGACTAAGCTACATTTTTTTTTTTTTTTAATGAGATGGAGTCTCACTCTGCTCATTTTTTTTTTTTTCACGAGATAGCTTCATCTCTGCTCCTTGCAACCTCAGCTGCTGGGGTTCAAACGATTCTCTTGCCTCAGCCTCCTGAGTAGCTGGGATTTCAGGCACATGCCACCAAGCCAGGCTAATTTTTGTATTTTTAGTAGAGACAGGATTCCACCATGTTGGCCAAGCTGGTCTCGAACTCCTGGACTCAAGTGATCCACCTGCCTTGGCCTCCCCAAGTGCTGGGATTACAGGCGGGAGCCACCCCGCCTGGCTAAGCTACATTTTTAAAAACAGCCTCTGGGATGAACAAATGAGAAAGCAGCAAAACAGGATGGGGGTGGGGAGAAGACGGGGAGGAGTCCAGGTGAGAGAGGAAGACGGGCAGGATCGGGACGTGGAGGATGGGAACGGCGAGGAGGGAACGGTTCAGTCATGGAGCCAATGCACCAGCGACTGACTGTGTGGGGCCCGGGCAGGAAGGAGGAAGAAGTGAATCTCGGGTGTCTGCCTCCTCCCCTTCGCGGTGGAACGCCTGGGAGGACCAGTGGGTGGGGTGTGGAGGGTGCACGAGCTCAGCCTGGGGCAGCGGAGCTTTGGGTATTTTGGCCTAAGTCTAAGTGCTTGCGTCTCACCGGGGCGGTGCGGGCTGGAGGCACAAGTGTGGAAACTGAGGGACAGCTGAGGTCACGATCGTGGACGGGGTCAGCCGGGGAGAGTCCAGCTTCAAGAGGATACGCAACCGGGCCGTGACAAACCCGCAAGTGTAAGGGGCGAGGGGAGAGAAGGAGGCTGAGCCGGGAGACGCTGAAGAACAGCCCCCGACTAGCCGGGGCACCCGCAGCCTCCCGGGTCCGTCCCAGCAGCCGCGACGCTGCGTCTCACAGCCCTGGGGCGGCCGCAGAATTGGAAGGTCAGCCAGCCCACGACCCAGGGACCGACGGGCGGCGGGCTGCACGGGCGCACTCACCAGCGGGGCGTCCGCAACACGGCCGCAGCATCCAGCACGCCGCGCCGGTAGCCCAGACTTTCACAAACTTCCCGAGCGGAAGTTGTTATCCGAAGCTTCCGGCCCCTCTAGGAGCCCACGTCTCGGTGGTGCGCGGTGGCCGCCCAAGCAGCGGGCCGGGCCCCGCCTGTGGTTCCGCCCCGACCCCGCCTGTGGTTCCGCCCCGGCCCCGCCTATGGTTCCGACCCGGCCCCGCCTGTGGTTACGCCCCGGCCCGAAGGACCTGCCCGGGTCACAGGCAAGCGCCACCACGCCCGGCTAATTTTTGTATTTTTAGTAGAGACGGGGTTTTACCGTGTTGGTCAGGCTGGTCTTGAACTCCTGACCTCAGGTGATCCGCCTGACTTGGCCTCCCAAAGTGCTGGGGTTGCAGGAGTGAGCCACCGAACCCGGCCCTCTTAACCTACTTTAAAGTGTAAAGGCCTCAAGGTTTCTCCTACACAGTGAACGGTAACGTAACTGGAGGTATGAACAGACTATCACCTGCTCTTGGACCAGTCACCCAGTTCCAGCCAGCCAATCAAGGGCGGCCAGCTGTTCAAACCCAGACACAACTTTCTATGGATTCCAGGTCTTTAGGTAATCACTTAACTTATTCAACCAGTTGCCAACCCAAAAATCTTTGAATCCACCTATTACCTGAAAGCACCCAAAGTATGGCAAAGAAATATATTTAAGAGTAAAATATTTTGATTTCCTTTATCTGTCATGCGATGTGCCAGAGTCAGGTTGGAAACTTAAGCCACATTATGTAGGGTTAAATAAAACCCATCTGATGAGGTATTATGGTTTGTAGGGCAGACTCCCCAGGCCCTTTAGATAGGATCTTGGAGCAAGAGAGAAAAAGATCAGAGTTTAGTCCTCATTGGTAAAATAATGATAGTGACATGAGGCAGGTAGACAGATGCCCAGGCAGATGGGGGCGGGTCCCCTGTGAAACCCCACCTCCAAGCGGAAGATAGTCTAAAGCCTACAAGCCAAGCTACACGTTAAATCCTCTGACCAGATTGAGAACCTGTCTTCCTGTTTGGCGCACTTTCCTCTGATTGATCCCCACCCTTCACCTATTTTGCATATACCTACCCTTTCCTAATTGGTTTTCTACACCGTCATGCCCACCTTTGAGTGTTGTCTTCACTTTAACCTTTTTTGCATTTCTCACAAACCAGTCAGCACGCCCTCCCCATTCTGAGTCCGTTTAAGGTCCTGGACCGAGCCACACTGGAACTTTCCTGCCTTCCTGTAGGGGGACCGCTCTGTGTCCCCTCTCCACTGGAAGCTGTCTGATCACTCAGTGAAACTCCCCGCCGTGCCCACTCTTCGATTCTCAGAGCCTCCTCATTCTTCTTGGCCATGGACAAGCACTCGGGGACTCAGGCGGAGCTGGCAGGCCGTCTCCTGCAGCAGGTAGCGTGGTCAAGTGAGGCCCAGGCGGGGTGTCACCGGCCAGAGGACCGTGGCTTGCAAAGTGACTGAGAAGAACACCCTGCATCAATAGGAATGGCTTCAAAACTGTTAAATATAATTTAATACTTGTTGATTTGCTGTTACTTATGTTTCTGGTTTTGAGCCTCTGGAATCAGGGGGCTGGACAGTTGGCCATGGCGAGGCCTGGGGACAAGTTCTCAGTGTCTAGAACAACAGCTCCTAGGCAGAATCAAGCCCCACGTGGTCCCCTTTTCCCAGCTGTGCCTCCTGGCTCTTCTGGGAGGGGCTGCGTCCTCGGTATCGCCTCCACAGCTCTGTCCTGAGCTCTACACCTAGGATGTGACTTCAAGCCTCAGACAGTGAGGACTCAGACAGCCTTGCCCTTCACAGCCTCCCTGGGTGCCACACAGCTACTTGACACCCAGGAGGACTGGGGAAGACTGCAGGGAGGGCACCTGTGTCATAGTTTCAAAACTCTTTTTTTTTTTTTTAGATGGAATCTGACTCTGCTGCTCCTGGATTCAAGCAATTCTCCAGCCTCAGCTTCCTGAGTAGCTAGGATTACAGGGGCCCACCACGACACCCAGCTAATTTTTTGTATTTTTTGTAGAGACAGGGTTTCACCATGTTGGCTAGGCTGGTCTATCTCCTGATGGCAGATGATCCACCTGCCTTGGCTTCCCAAAGTGCTGGGATTACAGGTGTGAGCCACCTTGCCCAGCCAAGACCTCATCTCTTTTTTTTTTTTTTTTTTTTTAAAGATGGGTTTTCACCATGATGGCCAGGCTGGTCTTGAACTCCTGACCTCAGGTGATCCACCCACCTCAGCCTCCCAAAGTGCTGGGATTACAGGCGTGAGCCACCTTGCCCAGCCAAGACCCCATCTCTTAAAAAGAAATGTGTGTGTGTGTGTGTGTGTGTGTGTGAGTATAAAACGTTGGGAAGAAAAAATCTATAATATTTTAAAAGGTGTATGGATATCTTACATGGCCAAAAGATGACATACTTGATAGATTTATTTATAAGGTTTTATTAAAATTGACTTTAGTGTTGATAATACATTAATAGGCTGGTCGAGGTGGCTCATGCCTGTAATTCTACCACTTTAGGAGGCCAGCCGAGGTGAGTAGATCACTTGAGTCCAGGAGTTCGAGACCAGCCTGGGAAACATGGTGAAACCCTGGCTCTACAGAAAAAATACCAAAAAAAAAAAAATTAGCTGGTCATGGTGGCGTGTGCATGTAGTCCCAGCTACTGGGGAGGATGAGGCAGTAGGATCACTTGGGGCTGGGAGGGAGAGGCAGCAGTAAGCCGCAGTCACCCCCTGCACTCCAGTGAGAAAGAATAAAGAAAGAAAGACAGGGAAGGAGGGCAGGAGGGGATAATACACAAATACAAACATAAAATTTCATTTTCTGTTTTGAACACAAATTTGGTGTCATATCAATAAGATACAGTAAAATATTTTTGTTCACCTTTTGGGTAAACTGCAAATAAGAGAGAGGCAAGAAGAGACAGATTCCGTCTCAGGTCTTCCGATTGCAATGCTGAATCTCCTCTCTGTAAGGAATAATGGCTATGTCTTTGGCTACATGAATGACTATTATTTTATACTAACTGGTGATCCCGTTTTGGTCAAGTGTTTCGAACCTTTGCAGGTTCCTAAAATCCAACGTCAGCTTTAAAATTAAGTGTGGTTTTTTTGACCTCTTAACTTTGGGATGCTATAGAGGGCTCCTGCAGTATCTAAAAGAGAGGTAAACAGCACTATTTGATATGTTAAATTACATGGGAAGCATTGTCAAATAGACGATGTTTGATATTTAACCTCGAAGTTATATTTTTATGAATATGTTATTAATATATGTTCTAATATTGTATTCAATTCCTAAAATTCTGATATGTCTGGGTATATGCTATTGCTCATAATTATTATTATGCTAAATTATTTTGGCCACATAAATAACCAGATTTCCTTGTCAATTGTGTCTTTATGCCCATTTTGAGTTTTTCCCATGTTTAATTGCTTGATTCTGATGCAATTTCTGAAAATTTTGCAAGCAAGCAAAATCCTAGAGTACTGAGTCTTTAAGAGGCTCATGAAGAGATGGAAAGGACTCTGAGAAGCACCCTTGATACAGGCTTCAGGTACTTTAGGGTCATATCATTTGGACGGGGCAAGAATTCCCAGAACTAGAATGAAGATTCTGACTGGAAATTGCCAGCCCAAGCAGGACAAAGTTGGATACGAAGAAAAGACCTTGCCAGGTTTTCAGGCTAAATCAGCCATTAGTGATATTTTTTAGATGTGCAGTTTGAAGGATTCCGTGGTTCAAGTCAAATTACCTCTCATAACCTATCAGATAAACAGTGCTATGTGCCTAAATTGGAGAAACAAAATTGGTATTTAAGAAGGTATGAGTGGCCGGGCATGGTGGCTCACGCCTGTAATCCTAGCACTTTGGGAGGCCAAGGTGAGTGGATCACTTGAGCTCATGAGTTCAAGGCCAGCCTGGGCAACATGGTAAACTCTTATCTCTACAAAATATCAAACATTGGCTAGACATGGTGGGGTGCATCTGTAGACCCCATTACTCAGGAGGCTGAAGTGAGAGGATGGCTTGAGCCCAGGAAGTGGAGGTTGCAGTGAGCCAAGATTGCACCCCTCTACTCCAGCCTGGGCAACAGAGCCAGACCCTGTCTCAACAATATATAAATAAATAAGTCCAGTGTTAAGTGTGGCTTCATGGACAGCCTGGATGGACGAATCCCTAAAGCTTCCATTGTTAAAAGCTCTGCATTCCAAGACTCTCCATGGAAGAGATAAAGTGATACAAGTTAAATAAAACATCTTAGCAATTTAGAAAAGTCACCCTCTATGACCAGTGTTTGGTTTATCAAACCACAATCCTGGGAAGAAAATCAAAACTTTAGGTATATTTCTGCTACCTGATGGGCCATTTAAACATTTATGGAGGGATTTAATTCAATTGTCATTTTCAATGCATGTTTTCTGGTTGTGTAAAAGCTTTCCCATGCCAAAGGGCTGACGTTATGACAGTAACTAAAAGGTTATTAGGAAATGTGTTTTTCTCGTGGGACATTTCTGGAGAAATCTCCAACGACTGGAGTACTTGTTTCACTGGATGTGGGAAGTAAAAAAGTTTCTCTTCAAAGTTTCCTTTCTTGTTTAAAAAAATCATAAGTGTTAGAAATTATAGTTTGTTTTTAAACACTTTCTTCAAAGCCGTCTTGTTTTTTACTAGTGACTCTTTGTTAAGCCCTCTCCTATGTAGCTGTTAGACATGCTTACAGGCACGTAGTACACTCTATGTCCTTGTACTTTAACCAAGATACCTGTGCTGGACGTGCTCACAGGCAGGTCCCAGCTCGCAGCCTGTACCCCTTCCTTATTTGGAATTCCTTTTTGTTCTCCATTGCTTTTACCTGTTTAGAAAAGTTTTAAGTTGTTGGCCAATCAGGTTTTAGTTTAGATTGTGAGGTCTGGCTCCAACCAATGGAAATCAGACACAGCAGTAAGGACGACCCCAAATGCATAAGGGATGAGTATGTCTGCTTTTTCTTTGTTTGTTGTACTCTCATGGCAAGATGGCTAACGGGGTTCCCCTTTCTGCAGGAAGTAAAAGGAATTGCTTTGCTGAGAGATCCTTTGTCCCAGAACTGATTTTTCTTTGCAACACTGAAAATTTACATGTAACACTGGACAAGTTGTAAAACAGTTAAATAAAGTAATCCAGATACAATAGCATTAGACAAAGATAACTGAATTGACTGGATTGCCCTGGTCAGAGGTGTTGTAGATTGCTGAAAATCAGATGTACGCAGAGTGGGAAAACAGAATTTGACCTTTTATAAAAGTGGCTGAAAGGCCTATACACCTAATAATAAAACCTCATGTATCTTCCACTCCTAAACTCTGGTAGGATAAATGCTACAATGCAAGATGCCAAAGTGTATTTTCACCAGCTAAGGAAGCTTTTCATGGTCCACTGAGTGAGGACAATCATAGCCTTCACAATCTGGAACCTGGAGAATGAGTCTTCTGAAAATGAAACGAGAGAGGACTGCAGCAAAACTGTGGTACTCTGAACCTTCGTTTCATCATCTGACAACTGAGAAGGGCCCTGCCAGACTCTTGGGTTTTTGTTTGTTTGTTTTTTGAGACAAGAGTCTTGCTCTGTCCCCCAGGCTGGAGTGCAGTGGCGTGATCTGGGCTCACTGCAACTTCTGCCTCCTGGGTTCAAGCCATTCTCCTGCCTCAGCCTCCCAAGTAGCTGGGATTACAGGTCTGCACCACCATGCCCAGCTAACTTTTTGTATTTTCAGTAGAGACGGGATTTGGATATGTTAGCTGGGCTGGTCTCGTACTCCTGACCTCAGGTGATCTGCCCACCGCATCCTCCAAAGTATTGGGATGACAGGCGTGAACCAGCACCCCCAGCCTCTGCCAGACTCCTGGAACTACACACACATTGGAGACTTTAGGGGAAAGCTAACCAGGGAAGTTTCTCCCCAGAAGCAGACAGCATCCCAGAGGTGGGCAGCTGTTTCCGAGATCACAGATCAAGACCTCTCTGATGTCATGCGACTCTTATCTCTCAAATTCTTTCCTTCCTTATACCTCTGTGAACAATAGTATCAGAAAGGGGTCTCTTGTGCACACCCACAGGGTACACTTTTATTTGTGGAGGATTTCGCAGCCAACATTATACACAGTACACAGACAGCCTTATGCCTTGATTGATGGACCAGTGTGGGTGATACATTTTGATGGTTCATTTGTTGTTTCCTAATCAGTTAGAAACAGAACATTGGTCAACTTCTGTTAGCCAGCTCAACAGGTTAGAGAGAACACTGCCAGAGGTGACCCTGGATTTGCTGAGCTGGTAGAGCAGAGGACGGCAGGCTGTCTGGAGCGTTGCCCGGAGGCCTTCACTCTTCAGGATTTGTTAGGTCTTTTTCTATGGTTTGGAGTACATGAGGCAATGATGAGAAATGTATCCTCATAATAGGCGCTAGAGCAGATTCCACTGCAAAGGCTGTGGTTGCACAGCAGATTTTCAGTTCTCTTGTGCTGCATAACAGGACTGCTCTAGATGACTCACTGCGTAAATGGAAGCATCTGTCATTGCTGGCACTTCTGGTTGTACCTGGAGGAATACGTTAGGTATGGTGGAGATTCGGTGGGAATGAATTAATGAACAGGCTGTTTGTTTAAAGCGAGTAGACCCTTTATCGAGCTCACTCTTTGATGTATTCGATTCGGTTTGTTTCATTCCGGAGGACTCTGGCCAGGAGCACACTCCAGACTCTGTCCTGTCTCCCTGGGCCTGCATCTCTTAGAAGCGCTCAGTGTTTGCATGCAGCATCTCCAGAATGTCGAATGGCCTCGTTGACGAAAACACAGACACTCAAAGACACAATGGTCATGAGGACGCCATAACCTGTGAATGGTGTACAGTTGATGGCAGCGGCCAGAGGCAGAGAGGTGGCGGCTGGAGCGGCTGTGGGAGCAACACTGACGGTGGTGGGACCCCTGCACCCTGCTCCCTCTGCCCCGTCTCCTGCGGCCCCATCCCCTGCGCCCCCACACCCCTTGCACCCCCACGCCCCCTGCGTTCCCACACCTCCTGTGCCCTGTGTCCCCTGTGACCCCCACCCTCATCCCCTGCATGCCACCCTCTGAGGGTGGTCCAGTGCTGTCCTGCAGGTGCCCATTGGCATGAACAGCCTGGGCACACTTAACAGTGGCGGGGGTCAGACAGGCTCCTGGATGGAAGGAGACAGATCCCTGGTGAAGGCCCACCTTCAAGCTGGGAGGGCCTGAAGCCTGGGGGCCGAGTAGTCAGTCTCGAGGACCAGAGGGGGAACTTGTGGTGCTTTTCCCTGGGCCGACCAATGGCCTCCCATGAACCAATCAGCACACACTTCCCTCTGAGGCCCATAAAAACCTCAAAGAGAGGATGGGGAGATGATGGGACTAACTGACCTGCCTGCAGAGAGGAGCCACCCACTCCGAGGCCTCCTGACTTCTGAGAGCTGCAGAGATGACAGGTGGACCTGCCTGCAAAGATGAGCCACCTACTCCAGGGTCTCCTCTCTGCTAGGAGCTGAACACTCACTGGGACACCCTGGCTGCAGGAAGCAGCTACCCCTTGCAGGAGACCGAGCTGCTCTACCGCCCAGTAAAGCTCCTCTTCTTCTTGCTCACCCTCCACTTGTCTTCGTAACTCATTCTTCCTGGTCACAGGACAAGAGCTCAGCACTTGCCGAATGCCGAGGCTGAAAAAGTGGTAACGCAACCGGCCGCGCGCGGTGGCTCATGCCTGCAATCCCAGCACTTTGGGAGGCCGAGGCAGGTGGATTACTTGAGGTCAGGAGTTCAAGACCAGCCTGGTCAACATGGTGAAACCCAGTCCACGTATTCTTTTACAAGCAACAGAAAATGGACTGGACAATTGGCAAATGTTCAGCTACACTGATCAGGAAAACAGAAAAGAAACAAATTACTAACATCAGGAAAAAAAGAGGACATCCTTTTAAATATAATTAAAATAGAATGTAAAGGCCGGGCACAATGGCTCACGCCTGTAATCCCAGCACTTTGTGAGGCTGAGGCGGGCAAATCACCTGACGTCGGGAGTTCGAGACCAGCCTGACCAACATGGTGAAACCCCGTCTCTACTAGAAATACAAAATTAGCTGGGCATGGTGACACACACCTGTAATCCCAGCTACTCAGGAGGCTGAGGCAGGAGAATCGCTTGAATCTGGGAGGCAGAGGTTGCGGTGAGCTGAGATTGCACCACTGCACTCCAGCGTGGGCAACAAATGCGAAACTCTGTCTCAAAAACAAACAACAAATAAAAATAACAAAAAGAATGTAAAATAAAATGTAATGGAATGTTCTGAACTTTATGCCATTAATTCACTGTTTTACACAAAACGAATAATTATTTGAGAGATAAAAGTTACCAAATTTGGCACAAGAAGAAACAGAAAAACCTGAAATGTTATAGTTATTTTTAAAAACTGTATTTATGGCTGGATGCAGTGGCTCACTCCCGTAATCCCAGCACTTTGGGAGGCCAAGCTGAGCAGATCACGAGGCCAGAAGTTCAAGACCAGTCTGCAACATGGTGAAACCTTGTTTCTACTAAAAATACGAACATCAGCCGGATGTGGTGGCGTGCACCTGTAGTCCCAGCTACTAGGGAGGCTGAGGTGGGAGAATAGCTTAAACCTGGGAGACGACATTGCAGTGAGCAGAGACCATACCACTGCACTCCAGCCTGGGGGACAGAGTGAGACTAGGTCTCAAAAAAAAAGAACGAATGGATAAAAGAAAAAAATTGACTTTTTAATTTAAAAAAATCTTCCCACAATGCAGCACCAGGTTTCTCCAGAGTGAAATCTCCCAAAAGATTTAAGGAAGAAATCATAATATCATTATTACATAAACAACTGCAGAAAACAGATGATGATAGAGTAATTCACAAATCTTTGGGAGTAACAGTATCCTATCAAAACAAGGATGTACTCTCACCAATTCTAAGGAAAATGGAAAAAGATGTCCTACTCAGTACAATGAGAAAAAGGAACAAAGTCCATATGAATTGGAAAAGTAGAATTCTTTATTCACAGATGATTATCTACATCGAAAATGCTAAAGAATCTAGAAAAAAGCTACTGGAACTAATAAGTTAACTGATCCAGGTTGCTTGATACAAGGTCAATGTACAAAAGTCAAATGCATTTCTACATGCTAGCAATAACTAGAAAATAGCTTTTTAAAAACCTTACCACATGCAAGAGCATGCAGAAATATTAAATACATGAATTTAACAAAATGTGTGAGACCTGTAAATTGAGAGAAATTAAGAGATCTAAATAAATGGGGCAGTATACCGTGTTCAACAATTGGAAAGCTCAGAATTGTTAAAATGTAATTTCTCCCTAAATTGATCTACAAATCCCAGGAGGCTTTCTTTTTGTAGAAATTAATAAAAGTTGTTTTCTGTCGTTGTTGAGACGGAGTTTTGCTCTTGGTTGCCCAAGCTGGAGTGCAATGCCATGATCTCCGCTCACTGAAACCTCCCCCTTCTGCGTTCAAGCGATTCTCCTACCTCAGCCTCCTGAGTAGCTGGGATTCTACAGGTGCCTGCCAACATGCCCGGCTGATTTTTTTGTATTTTTAGTAAAGATGGGATTTCACCATGTTGGCCAGGCTGGTTTCGAACTCCTGACCTCAAGTGATCCGCCTGCCTCAGCCTCAAAGAGCTAAGATTACATAGGCATGAGCCATGCATCCAGCCTGAAGTTGATAAAAGTTGACTCTAAATTTTATATGAAAATGCAAAGGATCTAGAAGTAAAAATAAAAATTGGAAAAAAAACAAAACTGAAGCTCTTCTAATACCTGAGTTTTACGATACTTACGGTAAAACTACAGATGGCCCGGAGTGGTGGCTCACACCCGTAATCCCTTTGGGAGGCTGAGGCAGGAGTTCAACACCACACTGTTCCACATAGTGAGACCCTATCTCTACAAAAAATGTAAAACTTAGGAAGATCTGGTGGTAATGCCTACAGTCCCAGCTACTTGGGAGGCTACAGCGAGAGGCTCACTCGAGTCCAGATGTTCGAGGTTACACTGAGCTATGTATGATTGTGCCACTACACGCCAGCCTGGGCAACAGAATGAGACTCTGCCTCAAATAAAACTACAGTAATCAATAGTGTCATATTGGTGCAAAGCTATACACACAGGAAGATAAGGATGGTGTCCAGAACAGACCACGTCTATGTCACTTAAGTTGGGAAAGTAGAGTCTTTCAACAAATAGAACCAAAACAAGCAACTATCCACACAGATAAAAAATCTTGATGCTTATTGCATATGGTACACAAAAATGAACTCAAAATGGATCACAGACTAAAATGTAAAAGGTAAAACTATAAAAGTTCCATAAAATGGCTGGGCGCGGTGGCTCACGCCGGTAATCCTAGCACTTTGGGAGGCCGAGGTAGGTGGATCACCTGAGGTCAGGAGTTCAAGACCAGCCTGACCATCATGGTGAAACCCCATCTTTAAAAAAAAAAAAAAAAAAAAAATTCCATAAAATAAAAAACATAGGAAAAAAATCATGTCCTTTGAGTAGGCAAATTTCTTAAACTCAAATTATAAAATCTCACAAATCATCATCATTATTATTATATCTCGCTCTTGGCAACCTCTGCCTCCTGGGTTCAAGTGGTTCTCCTGCCTCAGCTTCTCAAGTAGCTGGGATTACAGGGGTATGACAATGCACCCAAATAATTTTCATATTTTTAGTAGAGACGGGGTTTAACCATGTTGGCCAGGCTGGTCTTGAACTTCTGGCCTCAGGTGACCTGCCCACCTTGGCCTCTCAAAGTGCTGGGATTACAGGCATGAGCCACTGCACCCAAATCTTTGATAAATTAGACTTAATAAAAAATATTCGAAAGATACCATTAAGAAAATGGACAAACCAAACATGAAAAGAAAATATTTATATTTGTCACAAATAGAGACAAAGAATTATATATATTATGTATGTAATATATGTTTTGCATCTAGCATATGGAAAGAACTTGAGTCAACCATAAGCAACCCAACTTAAAAATAGGCAAAAGATACGAACAGACACATCACAAAAGATGACACAGAACAGCCATAAGCAGATGAAATCATAGGCATACATTATTCAGTGCGCAAATACAAATTAAAATCATAAGACTAGAGTGGATTACATTTTAAGCGACTGAAATACCAAGTGTTAGCAAAGATAAGGAGCAACTGGAATCTTCCTATACTGTAGTAGGAATGTAAAACGATTCAACCACTATGGAGGGCTGTGCGACAATTATTATTATTTTTTAAGATGAAGTCTTGCTCTGTCACCCCGGCCGGGGTGCAGTGGCGCGATCTCAGCTCACTGCAACCACTGTTCCCGGGTTCAAGCAATTCTCCTGCCTCAGCCTCCCAAGTAGGTGGGATTATAGGCTCACACCAGCACACCTGGCTAATTTTTGTATTTTTAGTAGAGATGGGGTTTCGGCCATATTGGGCAGGCTGGTTTTGAACTCCTGACCTCAGGTGATCCACCCGCCTTGGCCTCCCAAAGTGCTGGGATTATAGGCATGAGCCACCGTGCTCAGATGACAATTTCTTAGAAAGTTAACAACACTTATTTCAATGGACTGAATGCTTACATCTTTGCACAATTCATGTCAATTCCTAACCCGCAAGGTGACATAAGGTGGGGTCTTGGGGAGGTGACAAAATCACAAGGGGAGAGCCCTCACAATTAGGGTAAGTTTGCTAGTCCATTTCCACCACGTGCAGTTACAGTGAGAAGAGATCTACTTACAAAGGAAGCAGGCCCTCACTAGACACCAAATGCTGACACCCTCATCTTGGACTTCCCAGCCTCCAGAACTGTAAAGACATAAATTTCTATTGTTTATAAGCCTCCCCGTTGATGGTATTTTGTTATGGTAGCCTGAATGGACTAACCCACTTATAACTCAGCAATTAAAGTCCTAGGTACTCACCCAAGAGAAATAAAAACACATGTGCTAATACATACTTTTACACAAATGCTCATAGTTTGAAGAGCTGAGACTGGAAACCCAAGGACACGTGGAAGAATAAACAAATGATGGCTCATCTGTACAATGCAACACTATCCAGCGAGGAGAACTACTGAAACGAGGCAGCTGGTGGAGTCTAAAAGCATGCCGAAGTGAAAGACATCAGACACCAAAGAACACACACTAAATAAATCCACTTGTATGAGGTTCTAAACCAAGCAAAACCAATCTACCTGGATACAAAGTGGTTACCTGCAGGTGGAGTGGGCTTAACTAGGAAAGGGCAAAAGGGAACTTTTTTGGGTGATAGAAATGTTCTTGGTTCTGGCAGTGATGGTTAAACAGGTATATGGATTTTTTCAAAACGTAGTACATTTAAAATAGGTGTTTTATGAAAACTGAATCTTAGTAAAGTTGATTAAAATGGTGTGGTAAAATCTATAGCACTTGAAACATCTCTAGTAATGCTGATTTGCCAGAAAATGTAGATGTCTTTTTTGAATTATTTGTCCTCTCAAGCGTTTTAGGGTTGGTAATATTTGTTAAGAATTCAAACTATGGCCTCATGAGAAAAAAAATTATATCATTACAAAACTGGACTTTTGGGATTCATGTTCAGATGAAATTCAGAGGCAAAGACGGAGAGTTTTGCCAGGTGGTGGCCCACTGTGTATTTAATACCCCTGCTTTTGCACAGCCCTAGCAAAAGGGCTGTCATGACTCCAAGTTTCTTCAGGATCCTATTTTCTCTCCTCTCCTGGATCATATTTGCTTCTTTAGCTGATCTCTGCTTATCTCTCTGGCTCAGCTGAAATGTTACCTCTTCTGTAAAGCCTTCCCAGCTCTGTGCCACATCAGTCACCCCCGTCACCTGTGCTCCTTCACAACTGAGAGCACACACTTGACTCACTATACTGTGATCTCTGTCTTCCCTACTACACTGTGGGTGACTTCGGGGTGGTGTGTTGCTCATCTGTTCTCCCAACATTTAGGACTATTCCTTATAGATATCGATACATTTTCAAGAAAATGAAAAAATGAACCACAGAGCATGGAAAATGACAGCTCAGTTCAACCTCAGAACTGCTGTAACAGAAGAGTTACATAGTGCACTGAGACTGTCCCCTTCGAGTGAGACAGATACAGACAAGTGAGTGAAGACCTTCTCTTGAGACCTGCCTCCTCCTGTCCCCACTGTTCAGCTGAGTCAGGTGTCAATGCCCTCCAGATCAAGCGGACAGTTCTGTGCGAGCTATAAGGTGGCACAAAGGTGGGCGTGGATATGCATAGGCTATTGCCTGCTACTGAATTAAATAGGAGCAGCAGACGGTAGCAGGGCTAAGATACTTCTAACAGAATCGTACATTATACTGATACAAAATGAACAAACAAAAAAACAACAGCCAACAGCTGACAATTTTAGAATGGCAGTATAGAAAGGACAAAGCAAGAGATGCCAATTACACATAGATTTGGGGGTGCATTTTTTATTGCCTTGTGCTAGACAGTGGACACACGGAAATCAATCAGATACGATCACTGTCCTCAAGAACTGACAGTATAATGAAAGAGTCTATCAAGTCATTCTGGCATATGCAAGTAAATACAGTAATAGCAGTAATTACTGAGCCACAGAAGCATGGAGAGCACTGCCAGCTAAGCCTGAGGGAAATATCCCCTGACATGATGCCTGAGGCATGTCTTGAACGATGATTCGGAGTTAATTAGATGAGAAGAGGAGACCCTTCAATAAGAACCAAGGTCAAAGAGGCAGGAAGCTGCAAGGAGCATGGGGAAGATGAAGCAGTCAGTGTTGCCGCAGCATCAACTGTGTGGCAGGGAGTTAGGCAGAGGGAGATGAGGCTTGAGGAAATAGGAGGCATAGGGTACATGTCAGGGTACACGATGGGAGGCCTGGAGCTCCTCCTAAGGACAACAGGGAAATGGCTTGGGGGTTATCTTTCTTCAACTCGATTTAATAAAAAAGTTATCTTCTTCAACTTGATTTAATAGATCAAAATGTGCTAGGTAACATTCTCCTAAGTAATAACATTAGATACACAGTTCTGCTGTAAAAGGGATTTAGCTCAAGGATGGACTGTAACTGTGCATAACATTTTTTAAAAAACCTTTTCTTGAGACCTGTCTGCTCCCTGCCCCCCATGTTCCAGCTCAGAGTCAGGGGTCAAGCCCTGTGACTCTCCCGAGGACAGTGCTCACAGCTGAGGAGGAGGGCTAAGCCTGGTAGTGTCACACAGTGGCAGGTGGCACCCACTCCAAAAACAGCCCCATCCATGACTCACAAAATTCTGACATGTCCAAATCTTAGACGCCACATGAATCCTAATTCCACGCACTTCCAAACATCACTCATTGGGCAGAATTATTATTTATAAGTTATCTGTGTGTTTCCCCTGATCTACAGACCTCTCACTCAAATGTATGGGGGCCTTACTCAAGGAAAGTCCCTCTTGGTGAACACTTTGATTATTTTTAAAGTTTGTGGCTGAGTTAAAATCTCTCCCGTACTGACTACACTCATAGAGTTTCTCTTCAGTATGAATTTTCTGGTGTTGAAGGAAGTTTGACCTCTGAATGAAGCCTTTCCCACAATAACTACACACATAGGGCTTTTCTCCAGTGTGAATAATCTGGTGCAGAAGCAGCTTGGAGCTCTGGATGAAAGCTTTCCCACAGTCTTTACATTCGAAGGGCCTGTCCCCAGAGTGGATCTTCTGGTGCTCAGTGAGATGGGCTTTCTGGAGAAAGGCCTTCCCGCATTCCTTACATTCATACACCCTCTCTCCGGTGTGGATTTTCTGGTGTCGAATAAGGTATGAACTCAGAAAGAAAGCTTTTCCACACTCGTTACATTCATAGAGTTTCTCTCCAGTGTGAATTCTCTGATGCTGGGTGAAGTTTGACGTCTGGCTGAAGCGCTTCCCACACTGATTGCATACATAAGGCCTCTCCCCAGTATGGATCCGCTGATGCTGAATGAGCTTTGAACTCCGAATAAAAGCCTTCCCACACTCATTGCATTCAAAGGGTCTCTCTCCGGTGTGAATTCTCTGGTGCTCAATCAGGTCTGAGCGATGACGGAATGCCTTCCCACATTCTTTGCATTCATACTGTTTCACTTCTGTGTGGATCTGATAATGGCGAATGAGGCTCGAGCTCCTTATGAAGGATTTCCCACATTCATTGCACTCATAGGGCCTTTCTCCTGTATGAATCCTCTGATGACGAATAAGTAAGGAGCTTTGACTGAAGCCTTTTCCACACTCTTTGCATTCAAAAGGTCTCTCTCTGGTGTGAACTCTCTGGTGCCTAATCAGGTCTGAACTGTGACAAAATGCCTTCCCACACTGCGCACATTTGAAGGGCTTTTCTCCCGAATGAACGCGCTGATGCTCAAGGAGACCTGCATAGCGAATGAAGTCTTTCCCACACACATTACACACATAGAGTCTCTCTCCAGTGTGAATTCTCTGATGCTCCATGAGGTGTGAGCTCTGGCCAAAGCCTTTCCCACACTGATTGCACATGTAAGGTTTCTCCCCAGCATGCAAAATCCGATGCCTAACTAGGTCAGAATTAAATGTGAAGGTTTTGCCACAGATATCGCAAGGACTGGCTTCCCCCTCTATGAGCTCTCTCTGAAGTATAAGAAGGTCTGAGTTCAGAACAGGGTGTCTCCCTGACTTGGTGCACACTTGAGCTGTCTCCCCTGTTTGGATCTTCCAATGGGTCACCGTCACCTGCTTGCAGCCCCTGTCCTGAGAGGGGGAACTCCCCAGGCTCTGACCTTCTGGATTTCCCAAGAGCTCCTCTAATCTGGGCTCACAGACTTTCCCAGACTCGGGGGAGGGGAGCTCCATCGCTGTGACTTTGTCTGACATTGTCCTATATGAGTTTTCATCCTCAGAAATCCAGGCTTCAGTCACCTTCTTCTCACCAGTTCCTACATTAGAATCTGAAACAAAAGACAACAAAATCATCTCTCCCCTCACTTCACAGATGGGGATCTCCTCAATGAGGGCAGGATGAAATTAATCTCCAAGAGGTGGAAAGTGTTTCCTCTGCCCCTCACTCCTGACCCAACGTGCTGCTACCCACAGCTCTGGTCTCACACTCAAGCCTGTCCCACGCAAGATGGCTTCTTTGTGGCTCCTCTTTTAACATCCGACACCAGGACAGATTGGTCTGTGGTGCAAAACACTCCTCTGACCCTTAGTGAATCCTGGATGAGTTGCAGAGGGGTGGAGATATGCTTGGACTCCATTAAAAAACCAAGACAGATATTTTAAACAAACACATAAACGTATCAACACTGTCACCTCTTCACTGTTCCTCATTCCCTCCTTCATGTCCTCTTTTCCCCTCTGTAACTAGCTTAGATCCCATAGTCTGGCACTGTGTTCATTGTAAGTTGCATGAGAATCACCCTCCTGCACAGAATCCAGGCCCCCTGCCCTTTCCTGCCTCCATCATACTTGGATGGGAAAACCCAAGCTTTGGTTAAAACCAGCCTGCATTCTGATTCATGCCTGCACTCTTGCTGACTGAGTTCTTTAAATTCAGAGCTGCTTGCCCAATGGGGCCTGAGAGCTGCCAGTAACTCCTACCCTTCCCACTCCCTGACAGGACCACCCACTTCTCCTGTCTTCTAACAGACCCAGCACTCCCTCCTCCCTCCCAACTGGTGACCTTGCTTCTTGCTTCAACGAGAAAACAGAAGAAATGAGGCAAGGACAGCCACTGCCTGCCACATCTCCTGCCAGCCTGTATCTCCACCCATCCTCTGCCAGGCTTGTTACCGGGTTAAACTGTCCTTGATTTGACCTTAGGTCAACATTTCCACTTGTGTGTGAGCTCCCCTTCCCTCTCACACATGCAGGGATAGCACTTGAGCGCCCACCCCTCTCCGCCATCTTGAAGTCCCCGCCCTCCAAGCCCACCACTCTCCTCATCATAAAGAAACTCACCAGTTCCCAGCTACCCGAAAAATGCATTGCATGGGCCCCACGTCCCACTAACTACTACCCCACGACTCTCCTTCTCCACAGCCACATTCAAAAAGCCCTCACCCCATGCTCCGTTTCTCCATTTCCTCCTTCTTTGAGTCCACTGCAGTGGGGCTGTCACCCCAAACATGCACCACATCACCAGATCAGGGGTCAGCTGTGACCACACTTCTGACTCAACCTGCAGCAGCACTGACACAGCCCCACTCCTTCAAAAGTCACTCTATGTGAATCTGGAACAGCTTCTCTCTGTTCCCTAACTGCCTCAATGATAGCTTTGACGCCTCAAAGTCCTAGCATGTCTAGGGCTCAGCCCTCATCTATGTCTATTACAGAGAGGAGTGCACTCATTATTGAACACCAATGCCATCTATGCTGAAGACTCACATGCCTGCCTCCAACCTGGCCTTCTTCCAGCCCCCACACCTGACCAGCTCCTCACCTGACACCTTCATTCAGGTGCTCTCAGAAGTTTTTCAACCCTAATGCATTCAGCCTCACTTCTGATTTTCCTCCTTCTACAGTTTTCACCATTATCTCATTTGTTCAGGCCACAAATGCTGCAATAACCCTTGACTCCTTTTCCCTTTGTTCATACTCCACATCTGTTCAAAACCATGCCCAGCACCAGATCCCCCCAACCTACAGGGCTGCCATCTGTACTGCCTTACGCCATGAAATGTGACCGCCTCCCTTCCACCTTCTTACTTCTCCCCTTCTCCAGCTTTTTTTTTTTTTTTTTTTTTGAGATGGAGTCTTGCTCTGTTGCCCAGGCTGGAGTGCAGTGGCACAATCTCCGCTCACCACAATCTCTGCCTCCTGGGTTCAAGTGACTGTACTGCCTCAGCCTCCCGAGTAGCTGGGACTACAGGCGTGTGCCACCATGCCTGGCTAATTTTTAGATTTTTAGTAGAGACAGTTTCATGATGTTGGCCAGGCTGGTCTCGAACTCCTGACCCTGTGATCCACCCGCCTCAGCCTCTCAAAGTGCTGGGATTATAGGTGTGAGCCACCAAGCCTGGCCAGAGTCTCCAGCTCTTTTCTACACAATCAGCAGAATTACACTTTAAAATCATAAATCAAATGTCACTTTTCTACTCAAAACTTACAAGGGTCTCCCATCCCCTATTCAGGCCCCACAAGGGCCCCTGGGCCTGGACTCCTACTGCCTCACCCTGCCCTCCCCTTCCCCCTTCTTTGTCACACTGGCTTCTGCAGTCCCTGCCCACTCAGAGCCTTTGCACTTTTGTAGAAAGACTCCAAAGATATTTGCATGCTTCACCCCCAGATGTCCTTCAGGTATCTGTATTGACATCACTGGATCGGAGTCCTTCCTAGTTACACTATGAAACAGTAAGCCACCCCCATCCTTAGCATTCCCTCTCTCCTACCTCTGCTTCCTCTGCACAGTTCTGACCACCTGACCAATCATAAGTCACCCAATCAAAGCAGCCATAGATTGTGGCTATACACTATTCTATGTACCATGAAGGAAAATAAAAGTACCAATTTAAATGAAAACACTCCATCAAGTCAGGCACAGTCGCTCACTCCTATAATCCCAAGACTCTGGGAGGGAGAGGTAGGAGGATCACTTGAGACCAAGAGTTTAAGATCTGCCTGGGCAAGATAGAGAGATCCCATCTCCACAAAAAAATTTTTAAAAAATAGCCAGGCGAGGTAGCACACCTGTGGTCCCAGCTACATGGGAGACTGAGGCAGGAGGATCACTTGAGCCCAGGAAGTTGAGACTGAGTGAGCTGTGCTTGTGCCACTGCATTCCAGCCTGAGTGACAGAGTAAGACCCTGTCTCAAACAACAACAAAAGACATTCCATCAATTCTAACAGACAATTCAGAGATATTAAAATATGGAGATGGTGTGTCTTAGTCAATGAATTGTGACATATACATGCATGCATGTATATATCACAAATGTAAGTGAGTGTGGGCAGGAATTTTGTTCTGTTCTTTGTTCTCAGCAACGCAAACAATTCTTGGCATAAAGCAATACATTTCGTAAGTATCTGTTGCATGAATGAATGTTCTAATCATGCAAACATAATACACTCAACACATGGTAATAAGCCAGGTACAGTGGCTCATGCCTGTAACCTCAGGGTTTCCAGTGGCCAAAGCATGAGGACTGCTTGAAGCCAGGAGTTCAAGACCAGCCTGGGCAACATAGCAAGACCTCACCTCTAAAAAAATTTTTTTTAATTAGCTGGGTGTGATGTTGCATACCTGTGGTCCCAGCTACTTGGGAGGCTAAGGCAGGAGAATGGCTTAAACCCAGAAGTTTGAGGCTTAAGAAAGTAGAGCCTTAATTGTGTCAAGGAACTCGAGCCTAGGTGACAGAGTAAGACCCTGTCTCTAATTAAAAAAAAAAAAAAGCTCCAACACTTCTATTATTAAACGCTGAAATAAAAGTGTTATACACATCTTTAAGAAAGACAGATTAGCAGTGCTTGCTATAGCTCTTTTAGAATGTCTAGCAGGTTTCTCAGTTTTTACTGGAAAATCTCCCATTAAAAAAAAATTAAGAGAAACAAATAAGACAATTATTTACCCACTTATTTTAATGCAAGGTCCTGGGTGGCTGGAGCCTATCCCAGCAGCTCAGGGTGCAAGGCAAGAAGCAGGCTGGATAGGACAGGGTTCCACCAAAGGACATCTCACACACCCACACTCGCTCATGCTGGGACCAAGGAGACACCCCAGTTCATCTACCGTACACATCTTTGGGACGTGGAAGGAAAGTCAGGCAGCCGGGGGGAGAATGTGCACACTCCACACATGGTGTTCCCAGCCAAGAATCACTTTTTCCCTCATCGACGTTATAATACAACAATGCTATTTGAGGCCCTGCTATGTCAGAAAGGGAAGCAGCAGCCAGAATCCACTCTCTGAAAGCTGAAAGCAGAGACCAAAGGAATGGTGGCTGCTGTGAGGGAAAGTCTCTTTCCTGGCGCCTGCATTTTACCAGCCTGAAGTCTGAGGATCTGTATTTTCTTTTTTTTTTTTTTAAGACAGGGTCTTGTTCTGTCGCACAGGCTGATCCCATAGTGGTGCGATCTCAGCTCACTGCAACCTCTGCCTCCCAGGTTCAAGCAATTCTTGTGTATTTTTAGTACAGATGGGGTTTCTCCATGTTGGCCAGGCTGTTCTCTAACTCCTGCCTCAAGCAGTCCACCCACCTTGGCTTCCCAAAGTGCTGGGGTTACAGGGGTAAGCTACCACACCCAGCTTTATACTTCCTTTTTAATTTCCATACATATTCCGCTTATGCATTGAGGACCCATTAATGCGGCTCTCAGGAGAAAGCTGACTGCCTTGCCTCAAGAGCCTTCTCTGTGGGGTTCTTGCTGAGCAGTAGGAGGGGCCACTTCGAAGATCAGTAATGCTGCCTTTCCACCCATTACGACTGCCTCTGATACCTCAAGGCTGCTGCCAATACAATGAGAGAGGGGGGATCAGCCCAGCCCAGGAGCCAGTAAATAAAACTAGAGGTTCTTCTGTTGGTTTAAAAACCAGAGCTGCGCCAGGTGCGGTGGCTCAGGCCTGTAATCCCAGCACTTTGGGAGGCAGAGGTGGGCGGATCACTTGAGGTCAGGAGTTCGAGACCAGCCTGGCCAACATGGTGAAATCCCATCTCTACTAAAAATACAAAAAATCATCCAGGCATAGTGGCGCACACCTGTAATCCCAGCTACTCGGGAGGCTGAGTCAGAACTGCTTGAACCCGCGAGACAGAGGTTGCAGTGAGCCGAGATCGTGCCACCATACTCCAGCCTGGGTGACAAAGTGAGACCCCATCTCAAAAACATAAATAAATAAAAATCACGGGATGCACTGGTAGCAAGCAGCCCCAATAGTGATGCTATTTTCAAGGGAATTAGGTTGCTGGAGAAACAGCAAGCCTGCCCTGCAGAAGTCTGTAGCTAGAGTGTTCTCAACAACACTCTAACATACTAAATGCCCAGCAACAGACGACTTGCACATAACAATAATGCACAGGGAGAAAACTGCCACACACAAAAATGCAGGTGGACCTCACAGATGAAATGCTGAGTGAAAGCAGCCAGGCACAAAGGAGCTCATATTGTATGACTCCATTTACATAAAGCTGGAAATAAGAGCCAATCCCCGGTGGGAGGATGTAAGCAGAAATGGTCTTCAGGAGACACACTGCTGCTGGCAGAGGCACACGGTGCCCTGAGTCACATAGGTGCTCACTTTGGAAAAGCTGAATGGGCCTGAGATTATACGACCTCACGCAGGCACTGGCAGGCTCTACTCGGCCCCGAGGTTGAGGGGAATGTCCCAGCCTGCAGTTTGGGAACTGTCACTCTGGGAACTGCTTCCAAGGGGGGGACTCCACCCACCCAGTGCCAAGCCCTTTCTCACTCTGTTGGTTGTCCACTGCTGCAAAACAATTTTCCCAAACTCAGCAGCTTAAAGCAGCATATATTTGTTACCCCACAGTTTTGCAGGTCACACAACCAGGCCAGGCCAGCTGGGACCTCCACCTGCAACTGCATGTCATCAGGCTGTTCTCATCTGAAGGCTCTGGGGAAAACCGGTTTTCAAACACATTCAGATTCATGGCATAATCAGTTCCCTGCAACTGCAGGACTGAGAACCCTGTGTGCTTGCTGGCTGTGAGCAGGAGGCACCCCCAGGGGCCACCTGAAACCTCAAGGCAGGCACAGCACATCACATTTTTCTCACACGTCTAATCTAAGCCTCTGTTCCCCAACCAGATGGAGGAACCCCTGCTTCCCAGGGCTTGCATGGTTAGGTCAGGCTCACCCAGACGGCCTCCCTTTTCACCTCACTGACTTGGGACTTACGGACATCTGCAAGTCTCTTCACTGCAGAACCAGATGAATGAGTAACTGGAAGAAGGCGTGTGTATATTAGGGGCCAGGAATCTAAGAGGCCATCTCGGAAATCTGCCCTCCACACCCAGGCCAGGTAACGGGAATCCAAAACTACTGCCACTGTTCAGGGCACCATGAACTGCACCCATGTAAGAGGCTGAACTGATCACGATCAATGTGTGTGTTCTACATCCACCACTGACCGGCTGTCCCCGTCTCTCTCCCTTTCCTCGGGCCTCCCTCTTCCCTGGACACAATATTGAGATCAGGCTAATTAGTCACCTTATCACAGCCTCTAAGTGCTCACATGAAAGGTGGAATCCCACGTCTCTCACTTTAAACCAAAAACTAGAGATGATTAAGCTTAGTGAGGAAGGGATCTCTAAAACCCAGTCAGAAAGCCGGGCCTCCTGCACCAAACAGTCAAGCAGGAATGCAAAGGAAAAGCCACCAAAGGAAATTAAAGGAGCTGCTCGAGTGAAGACACAAATGACAAGACAGTAAGACAGCCTTATCGCTGACGTGGAGGAAGTCTGAGTGGTCTGAAGAAACTAAAACAACTTGCCCTGACGGTTGGTGTGACTGGCAACCAAAGCTGAATCCAAAGCAGCAAGGTCCTAATCGTCCTCAATTCTACGAAAGCTAAGACAGGTGAGGGAAGCTGTGGAAGAAGAGCAAAAAGCCAGCAGACGTTGGTTTGAGGTTTAAGGAAAGAAGCCCCTTTCACACATAAAAGTGCGAGGTGAAGCCGCAAAAGCCGCAGGAGAAACTGCAGCAAGCTCTCTAGATGCAGCTAAGATTGATGACTAAGGCGGCTACACTAGAAAGATTTTCAATGTGGATGAAACAGCTTTCTATTGGAAGAAGATGGCATCTAGGACTGTCGTAGCTAGTCAGAAGTCAATGTCTGGCTTCAACGATTGAAAGGACAGACTGACTCTCTTGTTAGGGGCTAATGCAGCGGTGACGTGAAACAAACGCTCATTTCCCATTCCAAAAATTCTAGGACCCTGAAGAATGATGCTAAATCTACTCTGTGTTACAGAAATGGAACGACAAAGCCTGGATGATGGCGCATCTGTTTACAGCATGGTTTACTGAGTATTTTAGGCCCACTGATGAGACCTATTGCTCAGAAAAAAAGACTCCATTCAAAACACTACTCATTGACAATGCTCCTGATCACCCAAGAGCTCTGATGGAGACACACAGGGAGACTGACGTTCTTCCTATGCCAACACAATATGCATTCTGCAGCCCATGGGTTGGGAGTTATTCCAACTTCCAAGTCTTATTATTTAATAAATATGTTCACAAGGCTGTAGTACCATAGATAATGATTCCTCTGATGGATCTGGGCAAAGTCAGTTGAAAACCTTCTGGAAAGGAGTCATCATTATAGATGCCATGAAGTACATTCATGATTCATGGGAGGAGGTCAAAATATCAACATTTGATATTTTGGAAAAACTCGATTCTAGCCCTCATGGATCTTTGAGGGGTTTGAGACTTTAGTGGAGGAAGCAACTGCAGATGTGGTCAAAACATCAAGAGAACTCGATTTAGAAGTGTAGCCTAAAGATGTGACTGAACTGCTTCAATCTCATGATCAAACTTGAATGGATGACGTGTTTCTGCTTTTTCTTTTTTTTTTGATATGGAGTTTCATTCTTGTTCCCCACGCTGGAGTACAAGTGGTACAATCTCGGCTCACTGCAACGTCTGCCTCCTAGGTTCAAATGATTCTCCTACCTCAGCCTCCTGGGTAGCTGGGATTACAAGCGCCCACTACCACGCCCAGCTAATCTTTGTATTTTTTAGTAGAGATGGGGGTTTCGCTAGGTTGGCCAGGCTGGTCTCAAACTCCTGACCTCAGATGATCCACCCACCTTAGCCTCCCAAAGTGCTGGGATTATAGGCATGAGCCACTGTGCCTGGCTCAGGTGTTCTTTTTTTTTTTATTTTTAATTATTATTATTATTTTTTTAAGATGGGGTTTCACCATGATGGCCAGGCTGGTTTTGAACTCCTGACCTCAGGTGATCCACCCACCTCGGCCTCCCAAAGTGCTAGGATTACAGGCGTGAGCCACCGCGCCCGGGCCAGAGGTGTTGCTTCTAAGAGCTGAGCAAAGCAAGTAGTTTCTAGAGATGGAATCTGCTCCTGATGAAGATGCTGTGAACATTGCTGAAATGACAACGAAAGATTCTGAAGATTCTATAAACTTGGTTAATAAAACACAGGCAGGGTTTGAGAGGTGTGACTCCAATTCTGAAGGAGGTTCTACTGTGAGTAAAACACTAGCAAACAGCTTTGCACGCTACAGAGAAATCTGTCGTGAAAGCAAGATTCCATTGACGCAGCAAACTTTACCGTCCCATTTTAAGAAACCACCAGTCACACCAAACTTCAGCAACCACCACCCTGATCAGCCAGCAGCCAGCAGGAGAGGCAAGAGCCTCCACCAGCAAAATGATTACAACTTGCTTAAGGCTCAGATGATCTTTTTTTTTTTTTTTTTAGCAATGAAGTATCTTTAAATTAAGGTATTTACATTTTTTCTTAGACATAATGCTACTGCATACTTAATACTGACCACAGTGTAGCTTAAACAGAACTTTTATATACACTGGGAAACAAAAACACCCCTGCGACTTGGTTTATCGTGCTATCCGCTTTGAGTAGTGGTCTGGACCCAAACCTGCAATGTCTCCTAGGTTTGCCTGCATGTCCCGTGTGTGGGATGAAAGGTCCAGAGGACACATGGGTGGCTGCTGTGTTTCCCCAGCATTCCTGTTTCCTTCTTCCTTTTAGTGTTAGAAACCCCATCAAATTACTAATGAATGCCCCCGCAAATGACATTTCCTAGTGTCCCCTCAAGTTAGGTGACTTTGTGACCAAGATGAGACGAGAAGGGAAGTGATGCATGCATGCCGTCCACTCTCCTCTCCCCACAGTGTTGAAGAGGCAGGGCAGCCAGAGTCCCTGGAAGCCACCCCCTACCTTTGAGAGAGTAAGAGTACTCAAGTTTCTTACTTGAAACACGGTATTCTGAATCTCTGTTACAGCAATTTTAACCTACGTCTTAAATAATGCTAATATACAACCCAAATATTCAGGTTCAATTCTCTTCACGATGATAAAGAAATTCAAACTGGCCCAGGCGTGGTGGTTCCTGTTGTAACACATAGAATTTGCTGCATAAAACATCACCTGAAAAAAAAAAAAATCACCACCTGAGGCCGCGGGCAGTGGCTCACACCTGTAATCCCAGCACTTTGGGAAAAGGAGGCGGGTGGATGATGAGGTCAGGAGTCTGAGACCAGCCTGGCCAATATAGTGAAACCCATCTCTACTAAAAACACAAAAATTAGCTGGGCGTGGTGGTGCGCACCTGTAGTCCCAGCTACTCGGGAGGCTGAGGCAGAAGAATTGCTTGAACTTGGGAGGTGGAGGTTGCAGTGAGCCCAGATCGTGCCACTGCACTCTAGCCTGGGCGACAGAGCAAGACTCCTTCTCAAAACAAAACAAACAAAATCACTTGAAATTGTCTCAACCATACATGTTGTGTATCATCAGCAGCGGCTCTGGGGTGTCTAGGGGTGTCCCATCCGGCACTAGAAGCCCCCAGCTCTTAACCCACATTGGTAAGTGGATATTCCAGCCTCAAGCTCCCAGTCAGAGTCACTGTGTGTCGCTTACAGCCTAAAGAAATAAACACGAGGATACACCAAGCTTCACCCTCAGGAATAACAGAAAAAGCAGAACCAGAGGGCAACCGAGTGGGACATGGACCAGAGACCCACCACCATCTGTCCTCCTTGCCCCGCGCCATCACCAAGGAACCTGCTGTGCGCCACAAGTTAGGGAGGGAGGGCTTGTCTTCCTAGTGCCCCCCACGATGCCCTGGAGGTTCAGGAAGCTAACAAGCTTAAGGTCAGAGAACTGGAGCCAGCTGCCAGCTGCCCCTGCCCCACCCAGGCCATATGGCTTCTGCCCCCCGCATGCTGCTCAGGGCTCTGCCCAAGGACAACAACGAGCCCTGTGTCCTCTGCCGGGCCATGGGAGCCCCGTGTCCTCTGCCGGGTCATCTTCCATGACCGTGAGGCAGCGCCGACAAGCTCGGCAGCTCCCTGAGCTGCTTCACACCAGCTACCCTAGTCTGAAGCCCGCAACCAGGCGCTGCTCAGACCTTGAGGGTCCCTGGACCGTGACGTAGCCTGTGTGTGAAGAGGGCAAGACAGCCTTGACATCAGCACAGAGAACGCCACTGGGATTCTTAAAGACTTGAAGGGGAAAGGGAACTTCAGGGAAAAGCAGGACAGCGCAGCCACACCACCTCTTCCCACCCGGGAATTGTCCTCCAGGCCCACGTCTTGTACTTCACTCTGCCTCTGCTCATCACGCTTCCCTCCCCACTCCTACGCCCAACAGCACGGAAGATGCGGGCGCTGCACCTCTTGCAGCACCGAGGGGCCTGGAGGCCCCCCGCGAGCCGAGGCAAGGTTCCGGCACCGCCGCAGGAACGCCCACGCCCAGTCCTGTCACACCCTCAAACATGTCTGCGGCATCCAACCTCACGCAGGCCTGGCGGCCCGAAGACGGCCACGCGGACACTCAAGCCCGCGGCTCCACGGCCTGGGCTCAGGGCGGGGTGACGGGGGGCGAACCAGGGGTACCCACGCGGCGCTCCGCAGGGACAAGACCCCAGGCTCGCGCCCGAGGGTGCTCGCTGGAGACACGCTGCAGCCTCGCGGGGGCGGCCACGGCTGCGTCGGGGAGACCCGCTCGCCAACGCCCCGCTCCTGGACGCCCTTGCGGGGCCCGCGGACCCCGCCCGGCCCCCTCAGCGAACTCTGCCCTGCGAGGCCGCCAGGCCCCCGAGCCAGCCGGGGCTGCGGCTAAAGCGCTGCCCGCCCCCGACCGGAACGCGCCACTCACCCGGCGCGGGCGGGGAGAGGACGGCGCGAGCCCGACCCCGCAGCCGCTAACGGGACCTCGCGGGCGCGGGCCCCGCAGACCCGCCGACAAAGCCCGCACCACCGCCAGCCCGCCGCGGCCGGAAGTCGCCCTAGGCCCCCACCTGGCCAACTTCCGGTGCCGCTCTAGAAGCGGCGGGGATCGGCTCCCCTCTCGGTAGTGCGGACATCCGGGCGGGGGCGATGGAGACTCCGGGAAGGTTCCGGGGCGTCCGGGCGGGGGCGATGGAGACTCCGGGAAGGTTCCGGGGCGTCCGGGCGGGGGCGATGGAGACTCCGGGAAGGCCCCGGGGCGTGCGGGCGGGGGCGATGGAGACTCCGGGAAGGCCCCGGGGCGTCCGGCCGGCGCGGCCTCGCTGTGCGGGTGAGAGGAACGCGGGCTCCGAAACTCCGGCGTGGAGGTCGCGGCGAGGCCCGGCTGCAGCTCAGCACCAGCCTCTCAGGAGGCGGGGACCCGGGGGAAGTAAATACCGTGAGAGCCAAACGTCACCGCCTTCTGCGCCCCAGAGATGTGGGGAAGCGGCGCGCTGTGGGTTTTTTTTGGTTTTCCTTTTTTTTTTTTTTAAGACGTTCTTGCTCCGTCGCGCCGGCTGCAGTGCATGGCGCGATCTCGGCTCACTGCAGCCTTGACCTCCCGGGCTCAGGTGGTCCTCCCGTCTCGGCCTCCGAAAGTGCTGGGACCACAGGCGGCGCCATCGGTCGGCTCGCTGATTCTTGGTAGACATTACTCATTGCTAGAATGAGTCACAGTCCGAAATCATTACATTACCCTGCCCCCCCAAAAAAAATTACATTGGTATTTTGGGTTTTCTTTTTCCAATTTTCTGCCAGCACTGAGGAAACTTCTTTACCTAGATAGATGGGATTGGGAGGAATTTTGTTTTTAGCAATGACGCTCAATTTCTTTAGCTTCTTATTTATATGCCAAAAATACACAGCAGTGTATCACCAAGTGTACTTGATGACCTGTCAGTTGACCACTTGAAAAGGTCCTTTTTAAATTTTGATGGAAGCAGGGCCTGGCGCGGTGGCTCACGCCTGTAATCCCAGCACTTTGGGAGGCCGAGGCGGGCGGATCATCTGAGATCGGGAGTTCAAGACCATCCTGACCAACATGGAGAAACCCCGTCTCTACTAAAAAAATAAAATAAAATAAAATTAGCCAGGTGTGGTGGCGCACGCCTGTAATCCCAGCTGCTCGGGAGGCTGAGGCAGGAGAATTGTTTGAACCTGAGACGCAGAGGTTGTGGTGAGCCAAGATCGCACTATTGCACTGCAGCCTGGGCAGCAAGAGTGAAAGTTCGTCTCAAAAAAACAAAACAAAACAAAAATTTGATGGAAGGAAACAAAGAATTAGAAGTAACCTAAAGTGTAAAACTACATTAGGTCTTTCCCAGCCAATAAATTCACCTACTTTCTTAAAATCAGCTGCAGAGTTTTGAATTGTCCCTTTGGTAAGGAGGACGGCCCAGGTACCAGGGTGAACAAAGGAAGAGAAGCAACGTGGAAGAAGGAGCAAGGGCCAAGGGGGACACGTTAGGTGTGTGCCCTCATCCAAGGGCCTTCTCTGAGAATTCCAGGGCAGAGTCCATGTGGAAGTCCCACTGTGATTCTCCAGGGGTTTCCCAACTCTTGGAAAGGCTTCTGCGTTCCAGGGGTGTGTGTGAAAGCCCTGCACTGAGCGACCCCGCCTTTCATCCAGACCCTGAGACCTCGGCTACTGCAACCCTATTGCCAGCTTACCCTCACGGGGCCTGGCTCTTAAGGCGAGAAGGGCTTGGGGCCTCTTCCCCACAGGGCTTACAGACCTTTCAGCCTCTTTCCCCGGACCCAAAGAGCTTGAGAACACACCTGAGCAGGTTGTCACAGATCACATCTCCTGCCTTGTACACCTGACAACTGCCACTTCAACCCCAACGACAGCTAACACGTGGATGCATCTTGGCACTTAATACTTTGAGTTTACTTGTTTGGTATTGATGTCCCTGCCAGTAGAGAGAAAGCTCCGTGAGGTCAGGGACCCCATCTCATTCAATGTCTAGCCCAGCGCCTGGCCCATGTGGGCCTCAGCAACTGAGGTAGATGCTGTGATGACAGGCCCAGGGAGATCCTTCCAGTGACAGGCTCGGTGTCCCACTTGCTGGGGATGCGGTAAACGGTCTTCAGCCATTGGCTGCAACTCGCCAGGGTCACACCCTTCCCTGGGACAGCCCACATTGCAAAGTCTCAGCCATCTTGGTCCAACCGAGGACAGCCCTGAGGGCCACTTCTGTTGCAGAGCTCCCTGTCCTTGGTGGCATCACAACCCCCTCCTGCAGCTGTGTCTTCCCCCCCAGGTCCAACACCACTCCACATATGTCTGCTACCCACTTAGGAACCCCCTTCGGCCACAACAGCCTTGTCAGATGGCTTCTAATACTATCTCCATTTTACAGATGAGGAAACTGAGGAATAGGGAAGCTGAGTGGCTCACCTAACACATCAGCCGGGATGTGCTGGAGGAGGCCTCATATGTGGCCATCTGTCTCCAAAGCCCTTGACCTACAGCAAGTACAAAGCCAAAAACGGGGCATGGCTGGAAGGCAGAAGGCCCAACGGGAGGCTGCCATGCAGGATGAGGCTGGCACTGTTGCCATAACCAAAGCTCAGGAAAGGAAATCTGTCCATGGAAACTGCATTCAGCCAGACAAGGATTTTGTAGGGATTTGAGGGGACGGAGCCATTCTGAAGACAGAGCAAAAATTCCAATAAAAGATCCCAAAACACAGTTTCAAGCTATCTGGTGTGGGGATTAGGAAGACGCCATGGGTGGTCTTGGTGCAGGAGCAAGCCCAAAACTGTCTGGAAAATTGCCCCGAGGAAGGGTGGAGCCACTATGTCTGGGGGTGGTGGGCCGTGAGCAGAGCTTTCCTGCTTTGGGTGAATGGGGTCTGGGGACAAGTTGATAGGAATGGAGGACTGAAGACACTTGGGAAGGACAGTCTTTCTGAAATAACTGGGTGGGGCAGATTGTGTGGTCCTGGTCCCAGCCACATGAGACGCCCATGCAGGCTTCTGAGCAGGAGTGTGACAAAACCCAAATCACACTGGAAAGACATGTTGGCTGTATGGTGACCATAGCCATCAGCTGCAACTCGCCAGGGTCACACCCTTCCTTCCCTGACAGCCCACATGGCAAAGTCCTGGATCTGTTGGTCGGTCTTGTTTACACTGTTTCTGCTAGATGTTTTAAAATCATAAAGCTATCAGTTTTATGATATTTCCTGATACTTGTTTAATTTGTCTGTGAGCTTATATCTTTGGATTTGAGCCTTTAGATTTTGAGGTCTAAACAAATGGCCATAATGAGGCCTGGAAACAGTGCGGACGGGTTGGATCCTTCAGGCTTTGGATCCTTTTACAGCTGTACTTTGATCTTGGGCAAAGCATCTAGGACATGATTAAGATTGCTTATTTCCTATGGTTTTTACTGAAAATTGGGGTTACTAAGAGTTAGCATTATAATTAATATATGTAATCAAAACTACTAGGCATAAGAGAAACAAGTTTAGGCCGGGCACTGTGGCTCGTGCCTATAATCCTAGCATTTTGGGAAGCCAAGGGAGGCGGATCACCTGAGCTCAGGAGTTCGAGACCAGTCTGGGCAACATGACAAAACCCTGTCTCTACTAAAAATACAAAAATACTATCTGGCGTGGTGGCACACGCCTGTAATCCCAGCTACTTGGGAGGCTGAGGCACAAAAATTGCTCCAGCTCGGGAGGCAGAGGTTGCAGTGAGCCAGTGTTCATGCCACTGCACTCCAGCCTGGGCAACAGAACGAGACACTGTCTCAAAAAAAAAAAAAAAAAAGAAACAATGTATATACAGTGTGTAAAGAAAGCATACTTTTTCTTTTTCTTCTTTTTTCTGAGATGGAATCTCACTCTGTTACCTAGGTTGGAGTGCAGTGGCACAGTCTCGGCTCACTGCAACCTCCTCCTCCCAGGTTCAAGCGATTCTCCTGCCTCAGTCTCCTAAGTACCTGGGACTACAGGCACCTGCCACCACACTCAGCTAATTTTCTGTATTTTTGGTAGAGACGGGGTTTCACCATGTTGCCCAATCTGGTCTCGAACTTCTGACCTCGTGATCCACCCACCTTGGCCTCCCAAAGTGCTGGGATTGCAGGTGTGAGCCACCACACCTGGCCATTTTTTTTCTTTTACTTAAGAGAGAACTTTGTGTGGTCAAAATGGTAAGAGGGGAAGGAAAACAAGTTTTTGTCCTAATATAGAATGCCAATATAAAAAGGAAGTATAGGCCGGGCGTGGTGGCTCAAGCCTGTAATCCTAGCACTTTGGGAGGCCGAGGTGGGCAGATCACAAAGTCAAGAGATCGAGACCATCCTGGCCAACATGGTGAAACCTCGTCTCTGTTTTAAAAATACAAAAAAATTAACTGGGCATGGTGGCGCACACCTGTAGTCCCAGCTACTCGGGAGGCTGAGGCAGGAGAATTGCTTGAACCCAGGAGGCGGAGGTTGCAGTGAGCCGAGATTGCGCCACTGCACTCCAGCCTGGTGCCTGGTGACAGAGCAAGACTCTGTCTCAAAAAAAAA